>CACVCL010019679.1:0-99741 GCA_902729485.2 Mus minutoides | reverse complement strand
TCAGCAGAGCTTAAAGTGATTACAGAGAAAGGATTCCAAGAAGAGAGACCCTCTTCTTAAAGATGGCCACAACCATCATAGCTTGTGTCTACAGTCCTGACTGTGGAGGGAAGGAATGAAGAAGAGGCAGACCCAGACTCACATCCAGAAAAGGTATTGTCAGATAGGCTGTTTGCCCTCTGATGGAGGGGCACCAATGCAACAGCAACACAGAAACTCCTTGTGTTTATTAGGTAAACAACAGGACATAGGAATATGCTCAATCCATATTACATTGCCTGTATATATGTTCTCAGGGCTGAATTGCCTTTTTGAACAAGAAAAAGAAGTTTGATCACTGAGGAATCTTTCTACTATGAGTTACTGAGGTTAAAATTTTCCGCATCTTTTTAGTTTTGCAACAAGGAAAAACACAGTCTCAGTAATGGTGCACAGACTTAGGATGTAAACATTGAGAAGTTGGAAGCTGTAAGGGCTAGATTTTCCCATAATGGTCAACTGTTCATAACCACTCTAACCTGGATAATGGAAGACTGTCTTTCCATACCTGACTCATAGAGATGACTTTGACAATTTTCCATGGATCCACTGTCTTGGCCTTTGACATGGCTGGCACATTCCAAATGATATATATTCAGAACTTACTTGCTCCCTACAAAAAGACTTTCACAGCTCTCATTCATTCTTTTTACTTTCCCACAACCCATATTCCTAGATAACCCCTGATCTGCTTCATGTTACTTTGGGTGGGCCTTAAATCTTGTAAATGGAATAAATACAGAAGAACTCTTGATTAAAGTTCTGTTACTGAGACTTCATGACCATAGCAACTTTTCCAAAGGAAAGTACTTAATTAGAATGTCAGAGGTTTAGTCCATTGTCATTATTGTGGGGAACATGGAGGCATGCAGGAAGACATGCTAGCTTACATTTCTATATCTGGATTCACAAAGAGCTGAAAGAGAGGGCCACTGGACCTAGCTTTGACTTTTGAAATCTCAAAGTTCAAACCCAGTAGTAGCACACTTTCTCCACTAAGGCCATGTCTCCTAGTCCTTTCAAATAGTGCTACTTCCTGTTGACTTAACATTCAATTATATGATCCATCGGGGGATTATTTTATTCAAACCATCATAGTAATTTCTTTTGTCGAATTCATTTTATCTAACATCAATATTTTGAGAGTTCTTGGATATGCATCTATCTTCTTAATCTCATTTCTCAGTAATAAGCCACTGTGTACCATCTATTTGTTTATCTGGTCAAATGCTGCAAGATATTTAGGTGGTTTTCAGTGTGGGACACTGAAATAAAAGCTGCTGCGATTACTCATGCATCAGCCTTGGTATGCACATATACATCGATCTTTCTCAGGTATAACTAGAAGTCAAATAGTAGGCGTATATTTTTTAAGAAATGATCTAGATGTTTTTCAGAATGATAATACATTTTATACTAGCACACAACATATGAATGCCCTTTCCTTCAAAGCCATGGATACTACTTAATGTGGTCAATCTTGTATAAAGTTTTCCTTCCAATGAATGGTATCTGCTGTGATTAATATGTATTGCACTAATGCCTAGATCTGTTGAGCATATTTTCATGTCAATGTGCCATCCTCACATTTCAGTTGATAAAATGTCTGCTCCATGTTTAAGGTGGCTCGTTTGCTCATATGGTAGTCACTCACTTTATACACCGAACATTAGAACTTTATGATGCCCAAGAATTCTTTATGAATTCCTAGCACTTTTGCATCCTATTTTAGTGTAGGCATTAACCTAGTTGCTTATATAGAAAATGTGTTTGGAATATAAAGTTACCATTTCTCTCCAAGGCACAGAATATCTTTGCTTTCTTTTCAGGATAAGCAAAGTATTTCTTTTCCATTTTGGAAAAGTGTTCAGCTGGTTGGTCAGCAGTCTCTTCAGAAGGTCATGGCTTCCCCAGCTAAGAGAGCTTTCATTGTCAGCACTCCCCATCAACAGTTTGACAGGGATCTCTTGATTGATTGGCTTAGGGAGAAAAAGAGGAACCAATGAAGATCTAAAGCTCATTAAGCACTTACAATTAGGTTAAAATTTCAGATTTCATCTTGTTCTTAGTCCATTCTCATAAACATTATTTTAAAATATCCTTTTCCAGTCTTTGGCTCATATTATTGTTGTTTAGAGTTTTGGTCTTTTTTTTTAATTATTATTAAAGTCTGCCCATTTCAAAGTCCCTTGCTGTTTTCTCTGTGCTGTTTTGTCTGTGGTGTTCATTTCCCTTTAATCTAGACTCCAAGTTTGCTTTTCTTTCTAGAATTGGTGTCTTTGATGTCTTATATTTCCAAGCTAAACAATATCCTGAGACCTCTTCAATGTATGTAGTAACATGATGAAAATAACTAGGCTGTCCCTTGTCTATTCATTTAAAAAAAAACAAAACTCTCTCTATATTTTAATGATATAGCTTATATTTCCTAGCTTCCATTCATCCCTACTTGATTTCTGATTGAATGTCAAGCATTAGGGTTTTGATCTTGTTTGTTGCCAAATGGCTTCCTGGTCTCAGAAGCATTCTTGTGCTTCAGAAAAGTCCCCTTACATTTGATTTATGCAGTTATGTTTAACCTGTGGTCATGTACACCAGGACAGAACAGCATTTTAAGCTCACTTAAAAGATGAACTTTGCAAGATTAAAGTGGTGCACATTCCTAAGGGTGTCAGTGTCCTTTGCTTAGCTAGGCCTGGCCCCGGCAGGGACAGAGGGCCGTGGTTCCTGCCCCTGGGACAGGGCCTAGGTGTGAGCCTCCACAATTGTCAATGGTCTACTGTGGGCATAAGACTTGTTTGTACAATAATGGAGATATTTTCTGGACCCACTAGCAGTGGAAAGACTCCCTGATAATTAGAAACAGCATGAGTACAGGAGCTGAGGGTACGGCTATGTCTCAACAAAATGGTAAACCCTGACCTTCAGGATAGCCTTTAAGGCTATAGGGAAGAACTCTAAATACATAAGTTTGAAAATATATAATTTCTCAACTATGCAAAAAAAAATGATGCAGTATGAATTATATGAGGGACTTCATCAATCTAAAGGAAGAAAAGCAGCCGCTGCACTGTGAACCATCTTCTCAGAAAGATACTAAGAAAGGTAACAGAGAGATTTAGGGAGTAGAGATTGCAGGAGATCCCATCCAGCTAAGTTTGTTGGTCTGTGATTAAAAAAGGCAGACAGATCTCTGAATTCTTTTGCAGTGTTAAAAAAAAAAAAAATATATATATATATATATATATATATGCTTGCTGTCTCTTAAATATCAAAAGGTCATGGGATGCTGATTCACCAGACAATCAAAAGGAAAACCTAGAGTAAGTGACTGGATTGATATGTAAAATCCAGGAAGAGTTTGTGCAGGGGATGAGCTATCCAGAAAATTTTTTCAGGATGAAAACAGAGAACTGAATGGAGAAAGGACACAAAGGAACATGCAGGAGATGGATGAAAGAACGCGTAGAATAGTGGGGAGCAAGCCCTCACAGTGTAGGGGAATACTAGGGTGGTGAGGCTGGAGTGGGTGGGTGGGTGGGGTGGCACCCTCATAGAAGCAGGGGCGAGGCAGAGTGGAAAAGAGGGTTTGTGGAAGGGATATCAGGAAGGGGAAAAAATTTGGAATGTAAATAAATAAAATAAATAATTAAAAAAAAGAATAGTAAGCAAAATATAGATAGAGAAATCTCCAGAGAGGAAGTAGAACATGGAGAGAAGCGGACTGGAAAAGCTGTGTCATGCAGAACACAGGTTGCCAGCATGTATCCATGATTTGACTTCAAGTCAGTCCTTTTCAGTGCTCCCAGACACCTCTTCTCTCAGAAGCCCTCTCCATGCTGATACTGGTCAGTCCTCAGCAGTCCTTGGTGGAGCAGTTATGGAAACAGAATGGCTAAGTGAAGAAGAAGAAGAACATTTAATGTAACATTTTTTAAGAGAGGGGGAAATCTATTGAGAGGATAATGTCCCTATTTTATATTTTAAAAAGCTGCCCCTAAAAATTAAAATCATGTTTACTGCTAAAATAAATGTAGCACTGCATGAAGCAAAAAACTTAAGCTAAAGAAAACTCTCAGCCCTTTATGAACAGGAAGAAAATAATTGAAATGCTATGGGCCTATTTGTTCAACTTAATTTTGACTCACTCATTAGGGGGGAAGCCTAGTTGCTTTGAGCCATTTTGTAAAATCTAGTATTGGAGAGTACAATTTCCGCTACTTGTTTATGAAGCATTAACTTTGTATAATTGCATGAAAAAAAAATGCCCAGCAGATGTGTGTTGGCAGCAGTACCCCATAGGATGTCCTAATACAGGGCAGTCTTCAAATTAAGTTCAGCATTTAAAAGAGGATAAAACATGTATGCTCTTCCTGCCAGAAATATGAATAATTAGAGTGTGGGAGAGATATCAGAAATAAAGGGAAAGTGAAAAAGACTGCCCTTCGGTCTATGAAAAACCTATAATTTAAGGTATGATGCCATTCATTTGCTTGTAGAAGAGGTGATTATAATAGACTGTCTTCCACAGCAATTAGAACGCCTCCATCAGGGGCATACACATGGCTGATTGTATGGATCCTGTCAACCTCTTGTCCTGATATATATATATTATTGAAAGCATCTGCTGAGTTTCAAAGACAGACCAGTTTATTAAATGGCATGGCTACATATCTAACATTTCTCATTTCCCCAGTTTATGTCAGAATGTTTCAACTTAATGAGAAGCAAGAATATACTTTATTATATAACAAAATAGTAGCAAATCTTAGCTCTACATATTTTATTCAAAATCCAGACCATCAGTGAATAGTATGTGCTGTCTCTGTTCTGTTGTTATTATTGTTGTTGTTGCTTCCATTCACGTGGGGGAAAACTGGTAAAAGTTTTTTTGTTAAATACACAATAAACTCTATTACCAAGTAGTTCCCATACAAGCTTTCATTGACAAGCAACTATTCATGAAAGCCACAGACAGCAGTTAACATTTTAAGACAGCAATGGGCTACAGTACATTTGGATAGCATGCCAGATAAAGAAGGATATCTATAAGTCCAACATCCAGGGAAAAACTTAATGAAGACTTCAAGATATGGACCCTTGTGTGAGACAGTCAAACAAGACATTATATCAAGAGCCCCACAAAATCCATGCAAGTATAAACACTGAAATAAATGAGAGTAAGCATACATAGAGATTCCACAATGTCATGCAGTGCCAGTTCCAAAGAATTAAACTCCAGGGTGGTATGAGTCCACCTGGAACAAACTGTGCTTGTTCTTTGTGTGTTTAAAATGGAAGAGGACCAGAAGGACAGGAAGACAGGAATATGAGGTCTTCCATAGCTTAATGAAGATGCCTGGTTGTTTGGCATGAGGCAACAAGAGACATACACAACAGGAATGTCCTTCAAGAAAGAAAAAAAAAAAAGTCTTGCTTCTTTAACCCAGGCTGGGCTCATATTCCTTCCTGAAAGTCAAGAACCCCAAACAATGCATGATGGTATGTATGTAGTTAAATTACAGAAATGTATGAAGAAAACAAGACTGATGAGGTCATGAGCATTGTTCATCTTAAGAAGAAAATTGAGAAGGAAACACTTGCTTTGATTATTTTCAACATTATCCATATTCTTTTCTCCTTTCTTTTTGGCATACCATGCCAACGATACTATTCAGCTCAGCTCTCATGAGTGTCTAGTCCACCAGTCTTTTCCATTTATTTATCCTCAGAACCATCTAAATGTGCTTTAAAGGCAAATGATATGATCCTCTTAGAAATGAGTGTTTGGTACTGGTAACATATTATGGGCTACTTTATTTATTGGGTGGCATCTATGTAACTTAACCTAATAAGCCATAGCATCCGTAGCACTGAAATTTCTTCATTCATGAATCAAAACATATAAGTAAGGAATTCTGAGAGTGGGATAAATAGTCTTCCCCAGGGAAGGGCTCACCAATTGGTTAGCCAATGCCAATCATCAGTCTTGAGAACATGCATGAAAATAACATCATAGAGACTGAGCACATTATTTGTAGGGATACATGAGTATAAATGTATATGCCTTTAACTTCAATTAATGAGTAAAAAGAGAGAGTAGTTTTGACAAAGAGTAAGGAGGGGAATGAGGAGGGTCTGGAAGTAATAAAGGGAAGGAGAAATGATATAATGTAACTCAATAAAGAGAAACACATAGAATGCAAGGAAGATGTACAAAATTTTCATGTTGTGTTATGTGTCAGCTTCCCCCTCCACTTACATATAGCATTTAATTGAACTCAGCAAGTGAAAAGCATTTGAAAAAATTGTTCTTATTATAGAGTATTGTTTAATAAAGAAATCAAATACATTTTTGACTCAGAAAAGTAAAAAAGTATAATGCATTAGTTGAATTTCATATGACTCTTGTAGATAGATATTATTTATTGATATACTTATATTATAATATTTCAGTTTGTATTTGAAAAACTAGAAAACCAAGATAAACGTCTTCAACAGCAAATTAACTTTTTCCAGGTAATCATGACTACTACTATAATCATTAACTATAGTGGTTTTAGTAATAAATTTTTAATACCAACAGCTGGTGTAAGTCAAGGAATCACCAGGTGAGAGGCATTCTGATTCAGACTCCAGGGATATGGGCTCTTTCCATCCTGATAATAATTCAAGAATATCAGCAGTGCATTTATAATTTAGGGCCACCTTGAATTGAAAAAAAAGAAACATTTTTTTCCAATGACTTTTTAAAATATAAAGTATCTGATAAAATACTTTTTTGGAGAAAAAAATCTGCTTCTTTATTTAAAATGTACAATTAAATAATATGCCCTTCTTAGAACTGTGTTGTCTTTGACAATCTCTCATTTTCCTTCCTATGTTCCAGCATCCTTTTCTGAGGGGGTCCTAGCAGACAATGGAGGGAGGGGGCACAGAAGTCAAGGAAACATCAATTACTAAAACTAAAACTTGAATTTTAACTTCCTCCCAGGACCTACAAAAGTGGTAGAGCCACATTTGCCTTGGCAATCCAGAAAATCTCATGTATGTATGTATGTATGTATGTATGTATGTATGTTGTATGTTGTATGTATGTATGTATGTATGGTCACTCTCTGTCTTCATCTCCCTTCCTATCTTTGTCTAAAAGTATCCCTCTAGGTACAAGGACACATCCTGCTGAAGAGCACATTCTTACCTTAAATATGGAGCATTGGAACACACGTTCAGTTTTTTTTTCTTATTTTTTCATTTATCACAGCATTAATGAAATAATTTAAAATGTAACCAAATTTACACACCTTTTATTAATCTGGTAACAAATCACTTTGTTTCTTTTATTAAATTTTGCATGTGTATGTAGTGTCCATTTGTGGGTATATCAGTGTTTATGTGTGTAAGGGTACATGTGTATGTAAAGGAGCACATACACATGTGTGTACTGCATTTGGAAACCAAAAGTTAACATCAGCTTTTGTCTCAATTGCTCAATACTTTACTTATTGAACCAGGATCTCTTCTTGACTTTGGAACTTTCCACCTCTGGCTAGTCTAGGTAACCAGCTGGCATTGAGATTCCCTATGCTCTTTGCATCTTGAGAACTATGATTATGGGTTCTGGCATCTAAATTCTGGTCATCTTACAAATGCATTATTCACCAAGTCATCGTCCCACATTTTTTTTTATTAGAGATTTTCTTTATTTACATTTCAAATGCTATCCTGAAAGTTCCCTATACCTGACCCCAACCTGCTCCCCTACCCGCCCACTCCCACTTCTTGGCCCTGGAATTGCCCTGTACTGGGGCACATAAAGTTTGTAAGACCAAGGGGCCTCTCTTCCCAGTGATGGTCGACTGTGTCAGCCATCTTCTGCTACATATGCATCTAGAGACACGAGCTCTGGGGGTACTGGTTAGTTCATAAACTATGCTTGCAGCTTGATCCTTCCTGTCGCTCTTAAAACATTTAAGCAATTGGCAGGAATATACGTTTGACTTGACACCCATTATGCAAGGATCCTTCTATCATTCCTACTAGAACCAGGAAAGTAAAGACATTGAAGTAGGAAATCTTAGAATGGTTATTTTTATAAATATACATCCCGTGTTTCGATATAATGAAGTTGTATGAATTAGCCAACAGTAAACCATCATTAATACCGAGAGATGATTTATTTAATCAGTGTTTGCACAAATCAGATGAACAGTGACTGGGCAGTAGAGAACGATAGATCTAGTGGAGGAGAGTCGTGGGAATCTGAGCATGTACAGTCTTCCTGAATTGGGTGCTTATGACTCAACTCCAGCAGATTTTTGCTACACAAGAATGCAGGTTTTGTGCTGCCAGATTTTTCTCATTTATAAAAGAAGCCGGAAGTCATATTTTCAAGTGAAATCATCTTTACTTTAAAGTGTTGTCCAATTTCTCCTTCCTTTTAAAATATTATTCAGGCTGCTCATGTCTTAGAGCAGGATGGCTATTAATGTCAGCATGTGAGAAGCTTTCTGGCAGTTTTCACTCTATTTGCAGAACTTTGAAGTTAAATTTTGATAAATAAAATGTGAAGGCACAGTGCCACATCAATTCATTCATGTATTGGCTGTGACCCTATTGCCCTAGTTGATAGGGTTGAGTAACTGTGACCAAGTCACACTTATATGCTCTTTAGAGTCTTTAATATACCTTTTAATACTCATTAGTATAATATAGTCTTTATAGTATATTTAGTAAATATTTTTAGTAAGATAATAGTGTTTAGTTCTCTTCGAACCCTTTTAGTGAGGTATGCTGACCCATGTATTAGGCAAAATAATAATTTGCACTGCCGAGTCTCTAAGCCTCATGAAATCATGACTCCTCAATTACACTTGAGTCAATGAGTACAAGGTAAAAAGAGCCACAGTGCTGATGGTATTGATTTCTAATGCAGTTTTGTCCAAAGTATTTCCCTTAAGCAAAGTCTATCTTGTTGCTATGGCAACAGTTGCACAAGGCTATGTAGAGAGAGGCAGGGGGGAAAGGCATCAAAAATACATTAAATGTTAGAGCAGAGAAAAGGACAGCCCGGCCTTGTGATTCGATGTTGGCTCACAGGGACAGCATTTTCTCCTTCTCCCCCACAGGTGAGATAGCTGCACAGGACTCTGAGTAGCCTAGTTCCTCCAGCAAGCCACCCCCTACCTCAGGCTCTGCAAACACCATCTGTGTGGACTGAGGAAGCGGTTTCACAAACAAATGAGTCATATGCCAGAGCTTTTCACTTGTCAGTAGTGTATATACTGGGTTTATGGAAGATTATAAAAAGATACCAATGTTGGATTTCGGTTGGCTTATCCTAACTGTATGCTAGTCTATTTAACTGAATGGTCCCACCGATTCTGATGAGCCTTGGCATTTATCATTTCATTTGTAGTTATTTGTGGCAGCAGCTCCATTTCCGTTGAAGCTTATGTTACCAATGATTTCATTATTTCTTCAAGTCAGATGTCCCTGAGTCCACCTCAGTGTCATTCTGCACCTGACATCATATCCACTACCAGTCTTTGCCAGCTCTTTAGTCTCTCATTCCTTTCCTGTCCCCATCTTGTCACCATCTTAGAGATGTCCTTTCCCCATGTTTTCCTGTCTACAATATGACCTTCATTCAGTAGTCAGAAGACCATTCTAATAGAAATATGAGAAAGGCCACCCCTCAGACCATGAAAACTTCAACTGTATCTTCTCTTGAGCTCAGTTCAAAATGTAAAAGCTCTCCCGACAGCCAAGGGAGTCCCATGCAGTCACTCTCTATGCCTTTGCTGCTGCTGTCTTTCACTCCTTACCCCTTAACTCTTCCTAGGCACACTGGCTACCTTCTTGGTTTCAGATGCTCACAAAGGCTTAGGTCCTCCTTGACCTGGAGATTTTGGCTATCTTTTTTTTTTTTCTAGGTCAGGATCACATGACCATAGACTTACATCTTTCATTTTTTAAAAAAAAAATTAGATATTTTCTTCATTTACATGTCAAGTGCTATCCTCTTTTCTAGCTTCCTAACAGAAAGTCCCCTATACCCTTCCCCTGCCCTGCTCCCCAGCCCATCCACTCCTTCTTCTGCAGCCCTATAGGAGGAACAACAAATGAACTAACCAGTACTCCCCAGAGCTTGTGTCTGTAGTTGCATATGTAGCAGAGGATGGCCTAGTCGCTCATCAATGGGAGGAGAGGCCCCTTGGTCTTGGGATGATTATATGCCCCAGTACAGGGGAATGCCAGAGCTTGGCTATCTTTTTTTTTTTTCAAATCCAATTTAATTCTGTATTTCCTTCATTTGTTTAGTCTTTAGGTCAAGTCACAACCTCAAGGTCATTGGGCTGCTTATTTTCATTTTCATCAGTTTGACACAAGATTCACCTGAGAAGGAAAATATTACCTCAGTCAGAGTAGTCTGTAGACATGTCTGTTGGGATGGATTTTTTTGTTGTTTTTGTTTTGTTTTGTTTTTGTTTGTTTTTTGTTTTTGTTTTTGTTGTTTTTGATTAATGATTGATACAGAGAGATCCAGCCCACAGTGGAGATGCAGCTTCTGGGCAGGTGGTCCTGAGTTGTACAAGAAAACAAGATAAGCAAATCATGACAGCAGGACAGGCCAGCAAATAGAATTTCCCGATGCTCTCTTCTATAGTTGCCCTCTTCAGGTTTCTGCCTCAGATCCTGCCCTGACTTCCCTCAGTGATGGACTGTGTCCTGAAAGTGCAAGCCAAATAAACCCTTTCCTTCCCAAGGTGCTTTTGGTCAGTGTTTTATCAAAGCAAGAGAGAAGAAAAGTAGGGTAGTACCCTTTTCTCATTATATTTCAATCTTATGCTTCTTCCTGCACTATTTTTTTGTGCATTTTCATCATATGGACCTTATTATAGAGCTATGTGTTTACTAACTTTTTGTTTTACACACTTAATAATGAGTGAAGAAAGCTTTTCTTGTTGTTTTATATATTTTCCAGAGCACCTAAGCAAGGCATGATAGGATATATATTCAGTGTTTACAAGCTCAGTTCATGAAAAACTGAGTGAATAGATATAAATTCCAAGAGAAAATAATTAATATTTTTGTTTTCTTTGATTTTCTTCTTTGTTAGTATGATTTTAAGACAAAATTCTTCCTCCACAGCAGATGGAAACCAACACAGAGACCCCTAGTCACACAGTGTACAGAGAGTAAGAGACCTTGAAACACTCAGCCCTACATGGGATGTTTCCATCAACTCCCTCCCCTCTTCTTCACAAGTGTGTTCAATTGACAAGATTGTTGACATGTAAATAAAAGTAAAATTGGGGGTTCTTGTTGCAGATGTGGTTTTATCAAATGTGCGATCCTATTTACTGATTCAATTCTTCATTTACATTTCAAATGCTATCCCCTTTCCTAGTTTCCTCTCTGAAAGTCCCCTATACCCTCTTCCCTGCCCTGCTCACCAACCCACTCACTCCTGCTTCCTGGCTCTGGCATTCCCCTGTACTGGGGCATATAATCTTCGCAAGACCAATTCTTCATGCAGTTTATTCCTCACTAATATTTTCATTCAATCTCATTTATTTTAAATACATAGTTTTGACATGATTTAAATGGAGGGGCTGGGTTATTGATCTTTTCTGACCAATTACAGAGGATCTGGATGCAAAATTCTAACCATGATGTCTTGCAGTTGGGGAATACATGCAAGAAAAGTGAGAGATTGATTTCTTGAACACAGGAACCTTCCAGATGCACCTATCCGTCTTTTAAGCACATCATCTGCGAGGCTAGCCTCCCTGGGCCTAGAGTGGGAGATAAGGAACTTTGTCACGGAGTTGATTTCCAGGACACTTTCTCCTTCATGAACTTGTTCTTTCCTATGCTTGTGGAATGAGGAATCTGATCATCAGTGCTCCCTGATCCATGCCCTACAACATAGCATCTATCAAAATTCCCCAGCGGAGACTTTGGGTTTTGAAATCCTTTGTGATCTTGAATGAGGGAATGAAGCAATTTTTGAAAATGGTACTTTCCTACAGGCTCAGTCCTTGTGCACACCTCATTCAAGGACAGACACAAGACCCAAGTGCCTGCTTTTAGTGAATACTGCTGGCATTTGGCTTCTCTTCTGACTCACTATCAAACATCTCAGTTTGTTGAGAAGTCAAGGACATTAATATTATTTTCTAGACTTGTCTTCATAAATATTTACCTATATAAGAACTAAATATTGTTAATTCTTGTTTCATAGTGTGGGGGACTGAGACACAGATAAGCCATGACATTGCCGAACGTCATGCTCACGAAGTATGGGCTCCAGTCTTACCAAGGCCAAGTAGAACACTCACTTCTGAGTTGTTCTCAAAGGATATAATTTCCAAATGTAATGATTCCTTTCATTGTGTTTTATGAAGCAATTAAAAATTTGAATTAATATTAGAAACTTCTGTCTGGTCCCATGAAACTTCTCTTTTTTGCTATGTCTGAGGGTCTCTCTCTTAAGTGAAACTCCAGATCATTACTTAGCAAACCTGCATGAACTTTCTAGTACCAGTCTTAACTTTACTTACACTTAAAAGGAGAATGTTATAAAAATAACACGTTCACACATATTTGGGCTTATCCGTAGGGATTAGAGGTGTCAGAAGATGTTTGCTGAAAAATTAAGTAGCAGCTGCAAAGAACTAATTGCCTGCACACAATTTTTCACTCTGCAGGATTTGCTTTTCACTCTCCTGCAGTCTGCTGTCTGTGGTGCTGATTTTTATTTGTATAAATGATTATATAATGAATAGAAAAATCTTGGTGTTCTAATGTTCCCATAAACCTTCTCCTTTGGGTCCAATAATATTAAAAACAAAAAAAAAAAAAAAAAAAAAAAAAAAAAAAAAAAAAAAAAAAAAAAAAAAAAAAAAAAAAAAAAAAAAAAAAAAAAAAAAAAAAAAAAAAAAAAAAAAAAAAAAACAACAAAAAAAAACCAACAACAACCTCAGACATGAAGCATCAAAATGATGGTGATGGACAAGAACGACAGAGAAATGTTAGAGAAAGCATCATTGATAAGAAATCCCAGAATGCTTTGCTATAACATTCACAGCTCACCATCTAGCTTCTTAAGGGCTTATTCTTGCCTTAATCTCCATTACTTCACCAGGTCCCCCTCTTCACCCACAGAAAACTTCTTCCATTTCCTTTTCACTAGAAAGTCAAAAGGCTGCAGAATCACTTCGGCTCAAGGTCAATAGTTATAGAAAGGATCTTAGTGGAGTCTGGATCAACTTACGATGAATATTAACAGAATTGTTGGACTGAAAAAACAATCATTAAAAACAATTTATGGGGCTCATTGCCATGAAAGCTGACATAAATAATTTCTTCGACAATTGTACCATGGTTTTACAAAACAGTAATTTTCATGTTTTGTTAATTACATTGTGCATGTGTTTGTTCTGTCAAAAAGAATAAAAACAGAATTATGAACCATTAGATTTTTTTGGACTCCCTTTTTCCTGTGATGTAAAAAAAAAAAAAAAAAAAAAAACAGTGTTTAAATTTCAGTTGCCCTAATTGTAACATTTTCAACTAGACTGTATCAAAACCAAGTATTCTGTGTTTGCTGAAATCTTTAGTAGAACTTAGTGGAGTTGCTCTATTTTTCTGCTGAGTCTGAGTAAATAGCCACTTTGGAGGAAGGGCAGAAAGAAGTGCAGTCATACGTCCCACTCATGTTCTTTCTCATAGCAATACTTCCTTTTCCTGTGTATTATCATCCTGGTTAATGTCCTTATAAGTTTCTATATTTATTGAGAGTAAATGTCTAGGATTGAGTTTAGTATGGACTTTCAGGTGATGTATTGCAGTACAAGGAGACTTATTATTATTATTATTATTATTATTATTACTATTCCTACAGAATATTGGATTAACATTTCTAATATTTACATCACAACAAAAAGATCAAACAGAAAAGCAAAGAGCCACAGAAAAATAGGAGCATGGCAGTAAAGGATTAAATGCACAGGGCAATAAGGATGATGTAAAAGTACAATGAGAAATACCACACAACAATTTTGGGAAGTACTAGCAAAGGGACAGAAGGACAAAATTCCCAGAAGGAAGCACAGATATTAAGGCTACATTTCCCTTATTATTTTGTTTGTTCATTTCATCATCATCTGACAGGTTTTTTTATTGAATTCTTGCTCAGTTCTGGCAGGTAACATGGCCCTGAGAATAGAGGAGAAAATGAAACAGAAGTTCGCACTCTCGTGGTCATGCATATAACTTCATAAATCATTCCATGGTTGCCTCTAAAAATTCTTCTATTGCTTATTGTCTCCAACCATATGAAGAAATCTCTCATATGTGATGTTGTTTCATAGGAATGTCCAGACAAAAGATTCCTGTAATCAAACAGTATTTCACAGAGCATCAATTGATGGACGATACAAGCAATACATTGTCACAGTTTTGAAAGCTGTAAATTTGCATTTATTTATTTACCTATTTGTCTCACCATCCAGCACAGGTAGGGCTGAAACTAAAGGTTCTTCTATTCTGCACCAGAACACTTGGGATAATTGGTATATATCACCATACTCTGTAAAGAAAACTATTTCCAGTGTGAAATCCTACCAAAGAATTCTCCTGAGGACTAGGGGGAAAAGGCAGTGTAGGTGCCAGAATGCATCCCTGGCAGGCTGGATATTGAAGTCTAATCCATGAGAGTTTCATGAAAGTTCATACCCCTGGAAAGTGAAGTTGTTCATATACAATGTGTTCTCCCTTGTTGTCGTTCAGTAAATTTGAATAATGATCATTATGAATATATGTGAAATGGAAATGATACATTCATCTTTAAGCATGAGCAAAATTCTTACCAGATTCCTAAACTCCAAAGTAGATTTTTAATAGAAATTTCTAGTGTGAAACTAGGTCGTTTGCATACTTCTTTGACTTACATACCTAATTGCCACAGAATTTGCATTTTCCTGTCTGATTTTGCACCACATCTAAGTCATCTACATATTTCAGTTAATCTACTTGCTGAAGATGGGTAAGATTTCCTACCCATAATTGGAATAAACTTCAGTTTCATAGCACTTCAACTAGAGACTTTTATAGAATATAAAACCAAAATATTTTCGGAGTTAACTCCTATATCTCTTATTAATCTTTTTTATAACAAGTATGATGTTGTTCTCAATGGGCATAAGACTGTACAAAGCAGATTAATAGTTAATAGTGAAAGTATCTTAATTTCACATTTATACACAGGCTCAGAATGAGGAAATATGTTTTATAAATTGGGAAGCATTTTAACCTAAATATTAGCACAAATGAGCAATGCATTATCTCTCAGTTCCCATAATATATCCCCTTTAAGTTTGACAGTAACCCTCTAAATATAGAAATTTGAAAGAGTAATGTAAGATTTTTTCAAGAGGTTTCCAGTATATGTAATTAACATTCTACAAATGCTCAAACCAGGTTCTCTGGGATCCAGAGCCTTTGTGTGTGAATGTCACTAAAAATAATATTAAATGAACATACTGTTTCTGTTACCTCATGTTCATTTGAGGCTACTTTTGAGGGGCTTGGCAATAGGTGTGGTGTGTTTGCACACTTGCGTGTATGCACAGAGGTCAGAGGTAGATGTGAGGTGCCTTGCTCTATCCCTTCTCCCTTATCCTCTCTGCAACAGGGTCTGTTACAGGACACTTGGGTTAGTATTAGCATGTCTATGCTGCAAGTGCAATCCCCTGCTGAGATATCTTTGCAGCTACTGAGTTTACTTTTTCTTCACATACTGATGATCAAGATGGCCTCCATGTCACCCTTACCTTAAGCAATCGGTTGATATCTTTCTTTTTATAGTCAATCCTTTTTCCATTTTCTTAGACAGTTTACTTAAGATATTTTAAATTCTGCAAATTCCTTTTATGACCTCCCACACTTTGTCCATCTTAATGGACATACCTTTGTCAAGAGTCATACCATCTATGTAAAGTGGAATAATCAAGGGAGACAGCACCCACTTCTGCCATTGTCTTTAAAGGGAGAAAATTAAATTTAGTATGTGTCAGTTTGCCAATCACTTTGATCGGTACTCTCCAATGTCCTCCAGTTCTTGTTTGCTACTTTCCTCCAATGATTAAAAATACTGCTGCCTTCCTTTGCCTCAGTGTTAAGTTCAATCACTTCTGGTGGTGGTAGTCTTGGGTAATTTCTCATTTTCCTGTATAACTCTCTCTCTCTCTCTCTCTCTCTCTCTCTCTCTCTCTCTCTCTCTCTCTCTCTTGGGTGCAATTTCTCTTTGATAATCATGATTTCTAATATCTTCAGATTACTAGCTATATGCCCAATCTATTTGATATCTACCAATACAGATTACCTCATTTAATTATTATAATGAGCTAGTTTGATTCTTGATCTCAATTTATAGGTAGGAAAACAAAAGCAGAAGAGAAAGATAACAATTTTTTTTCCCCTAAAAAGAATGCCACACCATGGTCAAAAAATACTAGGGAAAAGAGACAAGGAAAGAAAGAGGAAGGGAGAATAGAAGATAGAGGAAACATGAGAAGGGAAGGGATGTGAATAAAGGGATGGGAGTGATAGAGGGGAGGAAGAGAGATGGCAAAGTGCAAGGAAGAAAAGGAGAGGAGGAGGAAGGGGGAGCATGGAGAGGGGTGAGGACAGAGAAAGCTATAGAGTCACGGAGTAAGTCTGGAGCAAATTCATACTGCCTTTGCTTGTAGTCATCTCCAGAGAAAGAATTTATGTAACTAAAGCAATAATCATTGACTAGTGGTCCAACTTCTTTTCTGCCAACAGGCATGGCTATATGGAAAGGAAATAGGCCTTTATCGAGATGCTGCTTATGGTGAAGAAGAGAATAGAATTTATGTCTTACCATTACCTTCTCTCCTAAAGTTTGATTCTTTTGCAATAGTTAGGAAGTCCACATCTCTGCACTCTGCGTTTGTCGTGTCTACCAGCTTTGCTTAAGCAAAGATATTCATGTAGAGTGGGGGCAGCTCTCAAGCACAAATGGTGTTTTTGTAGGCTTTGCGGCATCAAAACTGTGTGGTTTTAAAATGATTATTGGAACAGATTCTACATTTAGCTTTTTTTAAAAAAATTTAAATAAAAACTTATTGTAAACTTTTGTTCTTTCTATGAACATAAGACAGAAATCTGAGTTTGATCTTTTTAGCTTCACCTGAATCCATGCCCCCCACTAAGGCAGCGGTGGGTATTCAAGATGCCCACATAGACCAGTTCCTTTATGTTAGCACTGGCTTGTACCAGTGTGCTTCTGGGACAACTGGGATCCCCTGTGCTTCTTAGAGGTAATTGCTGTGTTTATAATAATATAAATCCCTAATTCAACATGGATCAATGTGTTTCAGGTTATCAAGTGCTTTACATACTTGATTTATTTATCCACACAATGAATTTATAAGATACTGCTAACTTTTGCAGAAGATTTGAGTATACCACCACACTCTTCATATTCTGAAAGTTAGGTATGGTGGAGTCTGTAGATGGTGAAGCTTTCATGGATTAAAACCTGATGCCACTGTTTAGGACATTGGAGTACATCTTAATTTCTATGACTATTGCTATGACAAAATACCTTCAAGTGTACAATTCAAAAGAAGGTTTCTTTTTGTTTTTGTTTTTGCTTTTCAGCAAACAGCTCAAGAGCACATAGTCCATCATGAAGAGAAATCAAGGTGGCTGGAGCCTGAAGCAGCTGGTCACACCACTTTCACATTCAGAAAGCAGAGAGCTAAGGAAAATGACAATGTTCACACACTTTCAGCCCCGGATTCTAACCCCACAGAATAATGCCACCCACGTTTATCATGAATCATCTCACATCCATTAATTCAATTTCTATAGTCTCTCACAGGGTTTGCAAGCTGATTCTAGATTCAGTCAGGTTGGCACTTGACACAACAGAGTAATTCCACCTTTAAGGGAATTAAAGACTCTTGCCAGGAAGGAAGGAAGGAAGGAAGGAAGGAAGGAAGGAAGGAAGAAGGGAGGGGGGAGGGAGGGAAGGAGGGAGGGAGGGAGAGAAGGAGAGAGGGAGGGAGGGTCTTAGATACTAAGTTTCTTTGGCTTCCTAGGTCGCTGGTGTTTTCTCATTTCTACCCCCAAACCTGCTTGCAACATCCACCAATGTGATTTCACCTATCTAGAAAATCTAACCACTGACATATAAGTACTGCACCCTTACTGACTGCGCCACTGTATCTCCTTGTAATAAGGTCAAGTCTAAATGGTTTAAAGAACTCCACATATAACCAGAAACACTGAAACTTATAGAGGAGAAAGTGGGGAAAAGCCTCAATGATGTGGGCACTGGGGAAAAATTCCTGAACCAAACAGCAAAGGCTTGTGCTGTAAGATCAAGAATTGACAAATGGGACCTCATAAAGTTGCAAAGCTTCTGTAAGGCAAAAGATACTGTCAATAAGACAAAAAGGCCACCAACAGATTGAGAAAGTATCTTTACCAATTCTAAATCAGATAGGGGACTAATATCCAATATATAGAAAGAACTCAAGAAAATGGACACTAGAAAATCAAATATCCCCATTAAAAAATGGAGCACTGAGCTAAACAAAGAATTCTGAACTGAGGAATACCGAATGGCTGAGAAGCACCTGAAAAAATGTTCAACATCCTTAATCATCAGGGAATGCAAATCAAAACAACCCTGAGATTCCACCTCACACCAGTCAGAATGGCTAAGATCAAAAATTCAGGTGACTGCAGATGCTGGCATGGATGTAGAGAAAGAGTAACACTAATCCATTGCTGGTGGGAATGCAAGCTTGTACAACCACTCTGGAAGTCAGTCTGGTGGTTCCTCAGAAAATTGGACATAGTACTACCAAGGGATCCTGCAATACCTCTCCTGGGCATATATCCAGAAGACGTTTCAACTGGTAATAAGGACACATGCTCCACTATGTTCATGGCAGCCTTATTTATAATAGCCAGAGCTGGAAAGAACCCAGGTGTCCCTCAACAGAGGAATGGATACAGAAATTATGGTACATTTACTCAATGGAGTACTACTCAGCTATTAAAAACAATGAATTCATGAAATTCCTAGGCAAATGGATGGATCTGGAGGGTATCATCCTGAGTGAGGTAACCCAATCACAAAAGAACTCACATAACATGTACTCACTGATAAGTGGATATAAGCCCAGAAACCTAGATTACCCAAGATACAATTTGCAAAACACATGAAACTCAAGAAGAATCGAGATCAAAGTGTGGACACTTCGCCTCTTCTTAGAATTAGGAACAAAGCACACATTGAAGGAGTTACAGAGATCAAGTGTGGAGCTAAAACAAAAGGATGGACCAAACAGTGACTGCTGCAGCCGGGGATCGAACCCATAATTAGTCACCAAATGCAGACACTATTGCATATGCCAGCAAGATATTGCTGAAAGGGCCCTGATATAGCTGTCTCCTGGGAGGCTATACCAGTGCCTGGCAAATACAGAAGTGGATGCTCATAGTCAGCTATTAGATGGAACACAGGGTTCCCAAAGGAGGAGCTAGAGAAAGTACCCATGGAGCTGAAGGGGTCTCCAATCCTATAGGTGGAAGAACAGTGTGAATTAACTAGAGCTCCTGTTTCTAGCTGCATATGTAGTAGAAGAGTTTGATCTTTAGTTTCTTTTTTTTTTTTCAATTTTTTATTAGATATTTTCTTAATTTACATTTCAAATGCTATCCAGAAAGTTTTCTCTCTCCCCCGCCCCCCGCCCTGCTCCCCTGCCCACCCACTCCCTCTTCTTGGCCCTGGTGTTCCCCTGATCTTTAGTTTCTAAAGCCACCTGTTAGGTAAATCTCTTAAGTAACTGAGCAATGCAGTGGGTAACCAGTTTAGGTAACATCCCTATACTGGAACAAAAGCTGAATGTTTATTTCCATATGCCCTGCTTACATTTGTGACAAATCTCCTTTTTTAAAACACATTGATTGTCATGGCAAGGAACCCACAAACGTATTTTAAAATAACCATCACAAATACAATCACACACCCACACAAACATACACTTAAGGATCATATTTTCTTGATAGAAATGTATGCCAGTGTATATATAGCAACTGAACTACAATAGAAAGAAGAAATTTCATACTTTATTTTCATAGCTGATGAACTGCAGGTTGAAATATTTCTTAAGTTTTTATTAACATATATTTATTACATATATATATGCATAACACACACACACACACACACACACACACACACACTTTTGTTTCTTTTTCACTCCTGATCAATCTCTTCTACTAACTTTTCTCCCCTGCATACTTCATGCTCACTTTTGTGAACCAATTAGTTTCTTAGGTATTTTTTGTAAGAGGTTATTTCTTAGAGCATGTACAACTTACCACTGAATATGTCACTGAAGAGAAATCTCTCTCCTCCAGTGACCCTTAACTGCCTCTAGTTTCTCAGGGAGGCTAAGGATTATTTTAGGAGAAAATGACAAAGAATGAGACAAAGAGATTACTAATGGAGAGGATGAGAGTAATAATGAGAGAATCTAAATGTGTGTGTGACAAAGAAATGGGGAGAGTTTTAGAGTTACTATGTGTGTGCGACATAACTGGTCAAATACGTTTTCTCTGGATGTGCCGTGTGTTCACATGAGTAACTCTTCCAAGGTAACAATCAGTTGAAACTAATTTACTTTTCCTTTATTGAAGGATTGAATTGATGTTCAATTTGGTTCTTGAAAGTTTTTTTTTTTCCTACAATACCATCACAGCACCTTTGTTAATGGTCTCCATTGCCTTCCTCATAATTGCTCTGCGTGTTCTAAGACATTGCATATAACCAATAGTATATATGACTTATTTCTGTTTTTATATGTGAAGTATGTATGGGGTTATCTTTATGGGTATCCAAACAAAGACATTTCAACTTTGATTTTCTTGGAAAACAGTGTGTTCATATTGAACAATTTAATAAGTCCAATGAAAAAAACATTACTAAAATATATTTTGATCCTTGAAATAACATTTCTTTCCACTGCTTTTGTTGCGAATTATGAATGTCTGACACACGTTTCTTTTCTTTAGGGCCTGAGAAATTGTTCATATTATGCAGAGTGTCAATGAGTCCTTCCTCCTAAGCTCAACCAGGTGGTCGGAAGGAGAAGAGGAAAGGGGCAAATGCATGTCGGGGGCAGAGGACCTGTAGCCCACCCGTGCCTTTCATCCTCGAAACCTTTCTGCTATTAAATTGAATGCAACCCCTTGGTCACATATTTCCCCATAGGTAAGAATGTTTCTGAGGTTTGTTTTTTTTTTCAGATTTATATTTACAGTTCAACTCTAATGAAAGGTCAACAGAGAATGATCTCATTATGGTGACCTTGCCTCTCCTCCCCACTGTCACTGAAATAATTTACTCGGGCATTTTACTGAATACTGACCAGCATGGCAAGAAAAGACTAGGAAATGACTCTTCATGAGTTCCCTAACTAATTTAGTTCCATTAACTAATTAACTGATGATTGCTAGATGCTATGCTTTTATCTAAGGAATACTTAAAACTCATGCTTTTGCTCAGACTGCTGGAAGGAAATGGTACATTCAGGAAAGTATTGCCTTATGAAAGTGCAAGAATTAGAATAATACACTAAAATTAAGAGTAGATACCAGACATGGGGGAGAAATGCTCCGACACCCTCTGATTAGTAATAAATCTATGCATTACTTGGTGTGTTGCTGAGGCTGGATGTATTACCAAGCTGCTTGCCATCAATCCTGTTTGTGATTATATAGTGTCCCATCATCACAGGGAGCTCCTGCCCAGACAGGGTCAAATTTTTCTTCCATCCTGGATGGCCAAGCTACCACTAATGACACAAAGATGAGACATGGTATAGAATCCTTCCAGGGGCAATTTTTAAATAAAATATAATTGCATAATTTCCTCATTTCTTTCTTTCTTCTAAAGCAGTGGTTCTCAACGTGAGGGTTGCAAACCCTATGGAGTTGACTGACCTTTTCAGAGGGGTCACATAAGACCATTCTGCATATCACATATACATAGTGGTTCGTACCAGTAGCAACATGAATTAACAATGAAAATAATTTTATGGTTGTGGGTCACCACAGCATGAGGAGCTGTATGTATTAAAGGGTTGCAGGAAGGTTGAGAACCACCATTCTAAACTCTCCAATATACACCTGTTTGTTTTCAGATTCATGGTCCTTTTCATTAATACACACACAAGTGTACACACACAGAGTAATTTTATACTTTATTTATATTTTTCTATATTTCCTAAATATGTAAAAACAAATTGCAATCTCACATGGGCTCCCTGCTCCTCTGATTTAAAATCTTTCTGCTCCCTCCTCTTCAGTGATCCCTGAGCCTTAGGTGTTAGAGTTGTATTAGAGGAACAAATTTTTTTGCAGATTGATTGTACCAGCAGCTCTCTAATTGAACTTTAGAACCACTCACCAGGAGGAAAATCATGCTGCCAACTGGAAACCTAGCCAACTACCCTAGATAGTATTGGGCAATCTTCCTCTTTTGAATCAGCTCACTAAGATTTTTACTTCTGGTTTTGAATGAAACTTAACATACTCTTTCAGGATTTGGGTTGTGGTCAGCTTTGGATTGTGGGTATTATTAAACCAATTATATCATCCACAAACTCACAGGTCGCCCCTAGCTCTGCATGTTAGGGAATGACACTTTATTCTGGGCAGTATCACTGGGTTACAAGTGTCCCCACAAATGCTGCCATTTTCCTGGTTTTTCCCTTCACTGTTCACTTGATCAACATTTCAGTTTCCATCTGTTTTTCATAGACTATGTTTAGTCCTCCTAAAATTCTGTTGCCTGGGAAACACCCACAGGATTGGAAACACATCAACAAACCTAGAGAATGTTGTACTTTACTTGGTAATTTGAAAATATGTTTGCTTCAAAAAAAAAAAATAGTCTGGAAAAAATACCAGTACTTAACCAGGTATTTCGGAGAAGTGGTTTGAGAGGTGATTATTTTTTTTCAATGTATACTAATCAATGTTCTTTTGCCTTCTCTGTCACAGGATAGCATGACTTAAAGAGATACTTTGCAAGCTATAAATTTTGTTAGTTTTAAGGAAGCTGAGTTATAATGTTTGCATGGAAAATGTGGAAATGTGGGATTATCAAATAAACAAAGTACTTTTTATGTTTAAAAAAAAACAGGTGCATACTGCAAATAAGCTGTACATAACAATGTCACCTGTCTGCTAGCTAACACTGAATGAGAGTTTTGGCAGTTACATAACTCAGTGCTGCTCATTCAAGCACAGCTATGTTCCTTAATCTTCTCTAATAATTAGCATGTTGCATTTTACAAATAAATTATTCATATCTTAATAGGTTTATTAATCATATCCATCATCCATAAAAATAATGTTTATTAACTGGCAATGGATTTTAAAGTGTGAATTTATTTCTTAATCAGAGAAATATTACTAATTGAAGCACCATGAAGAACGAGCAACTGTGTCTTAATGTCTACATCAAGTGATATTGGATTGCCAATAACGAGGAAGCAAGGAGACTGTATGTGTAGAAACCTGTTCTGATTCTCAGCTGAATTCCTAATCTGGATCTCCGTAAGTATCCCAACCTGCTTCCAAATTATATATTGGACATCTTTGTGTTATAGAAGGCTACAGTTTAAAAGCACACAATCTGCTATGCATAAATTACATTGTACATATAAGAAGTACAGCCACACATAGATATGATGGGATGAGATGTGGTTAAAAGTTCATAGAAACATTGAAGATGAAAAAGGTGGTTGTAAACTAAAACAAAATATAGGTTAAACTATCCACAGCATAAAGAAAAATGTTTCATAAATGGAATATAAGAGAGGAAGACCAACTAAATCCTGGCAAGCAAGATGGTCTTTCAAAACCATTAGTGCTGTTGATAGTTATGTTTATAAAGGAAGCAGCAGTGGAGTTAAATATCTAAGGGTAAGCACGGTTTTAATAGTTTCATATAGAAAAGGTAGCATGAGAAAGTTACATAGAAGGGAGGAAACACAGATCACTGATCCACGTGTTGGAAGATGGGGATTCACGGGGAGGATGGCTGTGAGCAGCAGCTTGTACCTACTTGTCTATCCACTCATGTTGTATACTCTTTGACCATATTCATCTTCCCTACACTAGATGCCTTCTATGATTCCCCATCATGCTCTCTGAAGACCAAAATCTGTAGTATGCTCATTGCTGGGCAATTGCAGACATTGGTCCTGTTAAAGCTCTCAGCCTCTTCCCTTACTTCTACAATAAAATTCATACAACCTACTTGGAACCACTATATGCATTGTTTTTCTTGAGTACAGAATTCATGTGGCCCCAAGTCTCTGCCTGTTTATCTGGTGTAGTTTCCTATGACCAGCCTCCATTTGTTCATTTGAATTCAGTATTGGAAAGTCTTGAACAGTCTCAGGGCTCCAATTCCAGTGTTGCAAGCTTGTCTTACAATCTCATGTCGACTGTATTTGGCAGTAAGAGTTAAAGAATGTCATTTGCTTTTTATTCCCATTACAGTGATATGAATTTCTCTTCCTTCAGGACATCTTTGTATCTTCTAACTACTGTAGAGTAACTGTACTGGTTGGTTTTGTGTCTCAACTTGACACAGGCTGGAGTTATTACAAAGGAGCTTCAGTTGGGGAAATTCCTCCATGACATACAGCTGTAAGGCATTTTTCTCAATTAGTGATCAAGGGGGAGGGTCCCTTGTGGGTGGTACCATCTCTGGACTGGTAGTCTTGGGTTCTATAAGAGAGCAGGCTGAGCAAGCCAGGGGAAGAAAGCCAGTAAGTAACATCCTTCCATGGCTTCTCCATCAACTCCTGCTACCTGCCCTGCTTAAGTTCCAGTCCTGACTTCTTCGCTGATGAACAGCAATGTGGAAATGTAAGCTGTATAAACTCTTTCCTCCCCAACTTGTTTCTTGGTCACGATGTTTGTGCAGGAATAGAAACCCTGATTAAGACATATTGGTACAGGAGTAGGGTATTCCTGTGACAACCTGACCATGTTTTGGGGAGGACTGTGGAAGGACTTTGGAACTTTTGGTTAGAAGATCCATTTGTTGTTAAGAGCTTTGTCGGATGTTGTGTAGGAGCTTGGAAGATAATCTTGAGAACAGCGCAAAAGATGGAGGCCTGGCTTGTGAAATTTCAGAGGGAAGATTAAAGACTCTTTTCAGGGCCAATGCTATTTTGATGTGAAGATTCTGTGGTTCTGCCGGGTATGGTGGTGCACGCCTTTAGTCCCAGCACTCAGGAGGCAGAGGCAGGTGGATTTCTGAGTTCGAGGCCAGCCTGGTCTACAGAGTGAGTTCCAGGACAGCCAGGGCTATACAGAGAAACCCTGTCTCGAAAAAACAAAAAACAAAAAACAAAACAAAACAAAAGATTCTGTGGTTCTGGTTTACTGGGGCAGAACCAGCTGTGATTAAGAAGATACCAGAACTACTGAAGCAAAACATTTGCATTACTGGGATGCTGGATAGCTGGAGCTAAGAAATTAGCAGTGATTAAGAAGAGACCAGCATCACTGAGGTGAAATCCTCTGGGAATTGTTTCCTGAGAGCACAAAGAGGCTGTTTTCCAGAGATGGCCAAGGTTGTACCTCCTGCTGCAGTGGAACTTGGTAATATGTAAGAGTCATCCAGGTGGTACTGGTTTTGAAGGCAGGAAGGGGTCACACAGAGCAGCTGAGACTCAGCACTGTGAGAGGTCATGGAAGGCCACTGGTGAAGGTGTATCCTCAGTTGCAATTGATGGCTCAGGACTGAAAGGGTCGTGCAAAGGAGTTGAGGCTCAGCACCATGAAGAGAGCCTATAAGAAGCTATCGTTAAAACCAAGTTACAGTGAAAGACAGCAGCATTTTGGAGATGCTAGTACTATGAGATGACTACAAAGAACAGCAGCAGCAGTGGAGTACAGGCAGCTGGAGCCTAGAAGACAAAGTGTACGCTACAAAGGGCATGGCTGGAGAAGTGACCCAAGCCCTTGAAGGAACCCAGATCATGAGTTGGATCCTAGACCTTGGACAGTTAGAGATTAATTTTTGCTTTTGATTGTGACTGTGCCCTGATATTTTTCCCTCTTGAAGGAAGAATATATTTTAGTGGATACCACAGTTAAGAGATTTTTAATTGCAAAAGGACTTTGGATTTTTAAAAGATATTGGAAATTTTAAAAGGATTGAACTTTTAATATGTAAAGACTGTGGGACCTTTAAAGTTATTGAGATCTTGGGGATGAATAAAAGTCTAAGGGTTGAGGCTTACTAGTGATGTGTTTGTGTGTCAAGTTGACAAGGGGTCAATTGTTCTGGCTAGTTTTGTGTCAACTTGACTCAGCTGGGTTATCACAGAGAAAGGAGCTTCAGTTGGGGAAGTGCCTCCAGGAGATCCAGCTGTAAGGCATTTTCTCAATTAGTGATCAAGGGGGTAGGTCCCCTTGTGGGTGGTGCCATCTCTGGGCTGGTAGTCTTGGTTCTATAAGAGAGCAGAGTTAGCAAGCCAGGGGAAGCAAGCCAGTAAGTAACATCCCTCCATGGCTTCTGCATCAGCTCTTGCTTGACATCTTGAGTCTGATATCTCAGTTGTTAAGCTCCTTCGTTACATAATTTCTGGACAATGGCATTAACATTTTAGCTAAAATTCTATTTTGAACCTGGCAAGAAAGGAAATAAATGGTGCAAGAGGCTGCTTAGGTCTTGATAATCATGTACTCCACATATGACAAACAATAATTTTCTATTTCCAGACAGATAAGATTGACTCCTTAAAGATGAAAATAAATTATAAAACAATAGATCCATACTGGGGAAAACATTGGTGTTAGAAATATTCAGTAGAAAAAAAATAAACCATGTAAATTTATAAAAGTACTACTGTATATACTGAACACTTGTATTTATATATTTAGGAATACACACACATACACACACACAAACACATACACACACACACACACACACACACACACACACACATGCATGTCACAAAGAAAAGGAATCCACACAAAGAGGCAGTATCAGAGATGTGTGGGGAGCAGAATGAAAGGAGAAAAGAGAATTGGGGAGATGACGTAATTATTTTATCTCAAATATTTTAAAAATAGTAAAAGTAAATGGAAGGAATAAAACAGCGTTTGCATATGGAGGAACAGAAATATGCCAATAAATCACAACTTCATTTCCTTCCACCTCTGAGACCTAAATGGAATTCAGGGACACCCAGAAATGTAAATCCAGTTATTCCCCCAGCCCAGTTGATGCCAATGTATACAGATGTTTGAGTTACATCACAGTGTTCCTCTCCTGCCTGTTCTCTATAATGGGAACAATTCCCTGAACAAGCTTTCTTCTCATTTAACTAGTGAACCTTTACCCCTTCTCATTCATCTAAGTCCTGTTCTTGATCTATATAAACCTAATCCCCGGGGGGGGGGGGGTCCTTTTACATAATCTTAAGTTTTGTTACTATAACAGGTTTTTATGGTTATTCTATGCTTCATCTCAGACAGAGTATGTATTTTCTCAATAATGTAAGCATTGATTATTTTAAAAGTAATTTTTAAAAGCTTCTGCCCTCGTATTTGTGAAAGACCTTGTTTCCAGTTGCAGAATTTTAAGAGAACTAGATAAGACTTGAAGATAATAAATGTTCTGGAGGGGATCTATTCTATCGTCTTGTTTAGAAACCTGTGGAGACATCACAGTCATTTCTTTTCTAGGTTCTAGGGGTAATTAAAATCCACATGATAGAAAAGTAAAATTTAGAACAGTTGACCTAATATTGCTTACCTCTGTGTGATAATAACAAACTCAATCTCCACCTGGGGCCTGCTTTATTTCTTCCAGATTTCTATAATTTAAAGTGTACATCATACTCGATGGGGGAAAAGTTCAATAATGCCTACACTCTGCAATAAAAGACTCCCCTAGCTCACAGTCCCTAAAGGTTCTTTGCCTCCAGCACAAGCATCTGTTAAGGTCAAGGTGAAGCTGTACTGACTGCTTATAAAGATCCCTGCTGCTTATATGTCTGGAGCACTAGACATGAGTGCTGAACCTGCTGAAGCTCATGTCCGTTGCAAACAGCCCTTAGCACATAAACAATATTATCAAAAGGAACAGGGTTCTCTCACAAGTTAAAAATCCTATAATTAATAATAATAATAATAATAAGTATTCAGTTTCATTCCTAGGCATCTATCCATGTGTTATGAGTTAATAAATCAACCATCTTAGACAGTAGATTCATCACAGATTATTAAATTTACAACTGTTCAGTGCTGATCTTATTTAAACTAAGAATAAAACAATATCCCTAGGTTTTTTATCAACTCTTTGGCCCCTATGTCCCCCTTATTTTTTTCTATTTCCAAACAATTTTCCAATGCTTATATCATGTAGTTCTAAATAATGTTCTTGTTTTGCCTAAATTCTGAATGAATTAGAAGATTAAGAGTTTATCATGGAAGATATAAATTTATTACCACTACTTTCCATTATTGGAATGTCTGGCTGATATACCCAACACATTTAGCTCTCTGATGCATTAAATTTCAGGAAACTCTCTGGCTAAATTAAGGCTTTTGAACACTGATGTCACAGTAGAATGGAATCAAACACTAAAAGTCTTAACTAGAAAACCTTAAGGCAGTAGGTATGTTGATTAGCTTGATACAAGCATTCCATAACATAAACTCAAAAACAAAAAAACAAAAACACAAACAAACAAACTGACATTGAACAAGAAGTAGTAATACCTTTTGTTTTGTTTTGTTTTGGCTTTATTTTATTTATTTACATCTCAAATATTGCCTCTCCTCCTAGCCCCCCTTCATAGAGTTCTTCCTCCTCCCCCTTCCTCTCCCCTTTGCCTCTAAGAAGGTACCCGCCCCCCCTGTGTATCCTTCCTCCCTGGGAAATCAAGTCTCTAAAGGATTAGGTGCATCCTCTCTCACTGAGGCCATAAAAGGCAGTCCTCTGTTACATATGTGCTGGGGACTAAGGTCAATCTATATATGCTTTTGGTTGGTGGCTTAATCTCAGGGGTTCAAGTGGGAGCACCTTTTAATACCAGCTCTCAAAAGGATGTTTCCAAGAGGAGTGTTGGGAGTTCAAGACTATTTGTGTCTACACAGTGCATTAAAGAATAGCTTGGGCTTTATAGTGAGACCTTAGCTCAGCCAAACACAAACAAAAATCCAAACAATAAACATCACATTGTACCCTGTAAATGTAGATCTTGTAAAAGCAGAAACTAATTTTTTAAAACAAGAAGTCAAATAAATGAAGAAAAAGAGAAGACATAGGCTATCTTTGTATATTATGAGGGATAAGTTCCATTTGATATGGCAGTTGTCAGTTCAACTTCAAATATTAACCTAGAGAGAGAATGTCTTGCCCCATAAAGTCTCTGATTGGAAGCAAAGTGTGCTGATTCTCTCTTTAAGTAGAGGGAAGCAAGCCTAACACAGAGTCTTTCCCCTCCACTCTCACAGGAGAGTGAGCTTGA
This sequence comes from Mus minutoides, assembly GCA_902729485.2. Taxonomy (NCBI): domain Eukaryota; kingdom Metazoa; phylum Chordata; class Mammalia; order Rodentia; family Muridae; genus Mus; species Mus minutoides. Next base: position 70,072 of record CACVCL010019679.1, on the reverse strand, counting down.
TGCTGATGGTAAGCCAGATATGCCCTACTCTAAGGACTACAAACTTTTAAAATTATTTTATTATTATATGTGAATTTCATACTATGCATTTTTGCTATAATAATCCCCAATCATACTTCCAAATTAATCTGAACCTGTCATTTTCTTTCTGAATATGAGGATACCTTTATCCAAAGGGAAGATCTACAGGTCTGTTACCTACCATTGAGAGCTCACATGCATTTAAATGGTTTCTTTTTTTTCTAAATTGCTACAATAATCTTTTAAAGAAACATTGGACAATGAATAATTATACACTTGAACTTTCTAGACCTCCAGACAAAGATGTTATGTGCTGCCTCCTTTTAAAAGAAAATCCTTTTTGTGTAATTCTCATTGATTCTCCAGATAATTGTTCTGTTTATGAGAAGCAGTCATGGAAGACCTTTTGCAACTATTGGAAATACTTATTGTTTCCCTGGAACTTGGACACACATATAACAACATAATTTGTTTCATTGAGGTCATACTTGCACTGAAAGAAGTAGTTCCCCCTTTAATATCCAAAGCAGCCAGTAAAGTTGATGCTTTCCTTCCTGCGCAGAGCTTAAATAGATGACTCACATAAAATAAAGGAAACATAAATAGCAATTCACCAGAATATACTAGTATTATTAAGTAAAGACAAACTCCTCTTTTCCAGCCCCAGGAAAATAATTTTCAGAACACTCCTCCTCCTCCTCCTCCTCCTCCTCTTCTTCTTCTTCTTCTTCTTCTTCTTCCTCCTCCTCCTCCTCCTCCTCTTCTTCTTCTTCTTCTTCTTCCTCCTCCTCCTCCTCCTCCTCCTCCTCCTCCTCCTCCTCCTCCTCCTTCTCCTCCTTCTCCTCCTTCTCCTTCTTCTCTTTCTCTTTCTCTTTCTCTTTCTCTTTCTCCTCCTTCTCTTTCTTCTTCTCTTTCTACTTCCTCTCTCTCTCTCTCTCACTCTCCTCTCACACACATACACAAAAAGAGATAGAAAGATAGGGAGATAGAGAGATAAAGAGGATAGGATTGGGCACCTATTAGAAGTGGTGATATTTTCCATCCCTTTCTTTCTGGTATATATTTCTGTGAGTACATATGTACAGGATGACTATATAGAGAGACTAGTTTCAGTCATTTAACTGAAAACTTATGATTTAATTGTTCTTTACAGTTGAGGGACATCGTCCACTCTGTATGTACTAAGTAGAGTTTCAACATAAAGTATTCTCTTCCTTCATAAATAGAACATTTTTGTCTAAGCTAATCAGATGAAAGCTTCAGAAGATATATAGTCAGAACCTGGTACAGAAAGGATAAAATGTCATCCTGTAGATCGGAAGGTTATATGTCAAGATATGTATAAGAATTGACAAATGAGATCTGGTGGTTAGCAACCATATTTCAGACTGCTAGTGTGACAGGAAACTTTTGATTGAGAATGTTGTCATTTAGAAACAGTTTCTGCATTTATTTTTGTAGATCAAGAAATTTTCCAACCTAGCTTTCTTTCTTTCTTTCTTTCTTTCTTTCTTTCTTTCTTTCTTTCTTTCTTTCTTTCTTTCTTTCTGACTTTCCCTTTCTTCCTTCCTTCCTTCCTTCCTTCCTTCCTTCCTTCCTTCCTTCCTTCCTTCCTTCCTTCCTTCCTTCCTTCTATCCCTTTCTTTCTGATATATATTCCTGTGAGTACATATGTGCAGGATGACTATACAGAGTGACTAGTTTCCGTCATTTAACTGAAAACTTACAATTTCATTGTTCTTTACTGTTGAGGGGCATCATTCATTCTGTATGTACTAAGTAGAGTTTCAGCATTCATTCATTATTTGTTGGGCATCTTGGTTGATTCTCCTTCCTAGCTATTGTAAATAGCACTGCAATGAACATGAATGTAAGTATCTTTGTAGTAAGATATGAAGTAGCTTAGGTATGTGCCCAGGAATGGTGGAACTAGGCCATGTATCAGTCCCATTTCTAATTTTGGAGAGAACTAGATAGTTTTCCAAACTGACTTTATTAATTTATACTTCCATACAATATCTAAGAGTTCTACTTTTTCTACATCTACACCAGCATTTATTGTCATTTATATTTCTGATAATGGCTTGTTTTGACTGGAGTGAGTTAGTATTTTAAGTTGTTTTTCTATGAATTTTGCTGATCAAATAAGAATGTTGATCATTTTGTAAACTATTTACTAGTCATTTATATTTTTTCTTTTTGAGAACTTTTTGTTCAGTCTTCTAGTCATTTTTTTTTAATTGGGTTGTGCATTTTCTTGGTGTTTTAGGTTTTTTTTTTTTTTTTCTAGATATGTGTACTCCCCTCTCCCAGCCTGCTTCAGGCTGAGAACAGACCTGTCACTGCTGAGGTGGGCCACCTGAAGCCATCTACTGCGTGGCTTTTCAGCTAAGGCTGGCTTTCTTTGTTGAGCTAACTGTCTCTGTTCTTCTCCAGAATCCTACTACCTGTCCCCTTGCCTGTCCCAGATCCTGCTTCCTGCTGAGACAGCCTTGAGACAATACACAGTGCCTGGTACTTCCTGCTGCATCCAGGCACTTGTATAGACTGGCTGGGGGCGGGGCCTACCCTCATATAACCAAGAAAGATTCTAAGTAAAGTGAGAGATGCCTTGAATAGGGAATCCTCTTGGCATCCTTTTTTCTCTCCCATCTGGTCTCTTCCAGCCCCAGTTTGCCTTCCAGGGAACTTGGTTCATAAGTAGGCTGGGAGCAGTGTACCCCAACAGCTATGAATACTTTGTTAAATGTTTAGTTGGCAAAATTTCCTCCCATTCTTTGGATTGCCTCTTCCCTTGATTTACAGTTTATGCTGCTGTGAAAGCATCTTAATTTTACAAGATCCCATTTATCAATTATTGAGTTTTTTCATTAGATTTACTATTAGTGTCTCTGTGTGTGTGTGTGTGTGTATGTGTGTGTGTGTGTGTGTGTGTGTGTGTGTGTGTGTGTGCAGATTGTGAGTAAGCTGTGAATGGAATTATTTCTATGTTTTTTTTTTTTTCAGAATGTTTGGCATTGTTGTATAAAAAGGCTTCTAATTTGTCTTTTACTTTTGTACCACAACTATAAAATGAACACTTCAAAGCACATTTAAGACTTACTATACTCATTTATGACACAACAGAATGGGTTATCTAACTTATCTAAAATTATAATATTTAAGTATATATTTGATAAATTTTATTTGTCACATTTAGTCTTTTAGAGAATAAACGATTATTTTAGAATTGATATTATTTCTTAATAATTTCACCAATTATTTTTATGACTTATAACCTTTTGTCATTTTAATGATTTGAAGTGACTTGAAGATAGTTTTATATATTATTGTTGTAATTGATTGTTTTTCCTTGATATTTAGATTTTTAAGAAATTGCTACTTTTTGCCATTAATCCTCAATGCATAAATTGCTTTAGTCTAGAGCCCTTACAAATTTGAATCTTAATTTTAGTAAATGTACTTTTCATATTTTCCACTTAGTAGTAAAAGACAATTTTCATTTTTTTAATTCAGAATTCAGTGTGTTTGTGGTTGTGCATGCACATGGTTTCAATATGCTATATGAAGTTCTTGTTACTTGTTTCATGAAGCAAGAACCAAAAATAATATTCAAAGAACTCTGAGCCCATAAGTAGCGTCAGTAAGTGCATTATATCACTATAAAAATAGGGAGATTTAAAAAAAAAAAACTTTAAAAAAGCTGTGTGTGGTTGCACATGCCTTTAATCCCAGTACTCGGGAGGCAGAGTCAGGCAGATTTCTGATTTCAAGGCCAGCCTGGTCTACAGAGTGAATTCCAGGACAGCCAGGGTTACACAGAGAAACCCTGTCTCGAAAAACCAAAATAAATAAATAAATAAATAAATAAATAAAGGGGGAGATAAATCCTTAGAATTTATAAAGACTGCTTGCTCTCTAAGTAATGTAATCAATATTTCCAAGGTAATACACAAGAACTTATAATATCAGGACATGGCTCAAGGTATCAACATTATCTAAAGTAGAAAAGAGAGATTAAAGAGAATTTCCTTTCAACATATAGTATTATCTCTTACTTTTCTTTAAGTTGATTTTAAATTTTGTAGGAAAATTATGATATTCACTGGTCAAAATATAAAACAAGGATTATAAAATAGCATTGTTTTAAGAGTTGCTGCATATAGTAACACATTTTAATTAACCAATTGATTGAAATAGACTAGAAAATTTTTTGTTTTAGAGATATAGAGGCTTGTAACAATCTTACACTATGGATCAATAAGTTATATTGATCAATAATATGTAATATGTAATAAGTAATATGTATCAACAAGTAATAAGTTATATATGGTAATATACATTTTGATAAGCATAGTCTTTACTAAACTTTGTTAGTATTTGTGTCATAAATAAGACTCATAGAATCAAAAGTGGGTTGTTTAACTTGTCTGCTATATTTGTAATATTTCATCACATTCTTATTACAAAATTATTGAATGGATACATAACAAGAAAAAAATTTTTAACCTAAGAAAATTAACCATTAATACAGTGATATTATTTATAAGTAATAACTGAAATGCATATAATAATAAGGCGAAAGGACATTTTAAAATATGAGAATATTCCTGAAATAAGGAGAATTACAATACCACACAGATAAATAAGTACTTAAGGCTTAAATTCTGGCCATTTTTCTCTTGTCTTATTATACCTTTACAAGTATAGTATTGAACATATCTTATTAAGTAGCAAACTAGTTTCAAGTTTGGAAGCAATCCCTAACATGTTTATTATCACACATTTTATGTATGGTGGAGGGCCTGGTGTGGCAGAGCTCTGCTCCCTTCTTGTGGTTTCAGTAACCCTTTTGACCAGAGCTGCAGGTGTTCAGAGGCTCACCTGGAATTGGAACATTCACCAACATAACCAAAGTTGTTAGCAAGGCTCAGAAAATCTAACTCTAGGCTCACTGTGGTGGCTTTTGGAGGGTCTCAGATGAATCATTTCCAGTCATAGTCACATGGTCTCTCTACAGTGCTTTCCTGACAGCTACTTTCCCCAAGGCATGAGAACCCCCCCACACCAAAAAAAAACAAACAAAAAAACAAAAAAACAAACAAAAAAAAACCAATTAGAGAGAGACACAAACTAAAGCTTCAGACTCTGAGTAACCTCGATTATTTCTACCTTGTTTTTATTAATGAGAAATAAATTAATAGTTACAGCCCATACTTTTTGAGGTAAGAGTGGATTTAAAGACCCAAATAGTGTTACATGCTTAATACATCTTATACACATGCCAACCCTTGTTTAGTTCCCCATGTCTTCTATAAATAAAAGCATCCTCTCCTCCTACATTAACTAGACACAACTTCTGAGCCCAACCCCAGGACCTCTTCACTAACAAAGTCCATACAGAGAGTCTGAATCTGACTTACTTCATTTTTTTTAAAGTTATATCATGGCAAGTTAAGCATTGGTCTCCCTGCCTAGGAGCACTGCTCATTGGCTGTGATGTGTTACAGTCCATCCCAAAGTCTTGATACTACAACTGCTTCCATAAACAGCAATAGCTAGCAATAACTATCCTGTACCCTATGATGTCTACACTGCTTCTCAAGGGATGGTTCCCCAGAAGTCACTTCATCCGTCTTTGCCTCCTCCTCTAACAGCTGCTCTCAATCCTCTTTAACTGGCTCTTAAGACACAGCGGAGTCATAAGCATCTAGTCAGCTGGAAGAACATTATTTAAAAACACCTCAAGAGTTACAAAGTGCTCGAGACCTGTAGATATCTTTAGCCGTGCTTTTCCTTTTGAAAGGTTTTATAGATCCCAATAGAGTCGGGAAGAAAGGCCTCAGTGATAGAGAGACATTGAAGGGAAAACCATGTTTTGCAGATTCCAAACCAGCCATAACAAATGTTTAGCAGTTAATATTTACATTGGTGACCACTGTTATTTTAAGAAGCAATGACCTTCCTCATTTTCCTTTCAATGGGGATGAATCATATAAGAATAAAATGAGGAATAAACTTATGTGTCAGACAGGGATCTCAGTGGGACTAAAGTATGATTAAATTAGATAATAAATAGTAATATGTCACATACATTTCTGTAGTAGCAGTTGCATATTAATTTGTAATTAATATTCATCAAGTTGTATGACAGTCCTCAACATAATTGTGATTAGTTCAAGATATTTATAGTATAATGAATAACTGGTCAAAGAAATGTATCATTTTACTAACTGGTGATATTTCATGGGAGCCAGGATGACAATAATGCTTTCAACCTTGATGTTTTACACAAACTGCAGTCACTGCAGTAAAATTGCATGGATGATGCATCATTTGCCAAAGAGAACATTTTAAACTTCGTCCTCCTGAATGTTTTCTTTCAGGAAATTTAGTCTGTCAACAGGCTCCTGAATTCTAATCAGCTTTTTCTTGACCCAAGGGTATTACTTGTAGGCCTTGTATGTGTTATGGTTATGCCTCTCCTGTGTTCCTTTTTTCATTTTTCGGTTTCTTTTTTCATATGTTTGCTTGCTTTGTCACTGTTGTTCTTCCTATCAAATATTCCCCATCCATTTTAAAACAAGATAATATTTTATTGTAAAAGTAAATATGGTCTTTGAGACTGCTGTCTCATTTTTCTTTGATCTCTAACTGGATCTCACTTGGCTGACTTGGCTTTCAGGAAACACTGCACTCCACCTGCTTTTCCTTTTCTACACAGATTCATCCTAATCTTCTTTTTTCAGTTTCTTCTAATTTTTTGGACACTGAAAATGTGGAATTCCCAACCATCTTTCTACAGATAGCTTCTCTTTTCTGTCTTGGTTTCATATTTGGTAATCTCATCTAGGCTCATGGCCTTAAAACTACAAATATACCCACAACACCAAAATTTAGTCCTTCATATTACTAATACATATGATGTTGGTAAGTTTGGACATAAAATTATTGAACTATGAAAAAAACACTGGTGCTACTGTGCAGTCTGGAAAAGAGGCATCCTTTCTCTTTTGTACTGGTGAAAATGGCTGTTGATTTATAATAAAAATCAACTTCGCTGTCTTTAAAATGGAAAAGAAATATCCTTATTCAGGACTGAATCATCCTTTTATATTTAGTAGCTTTTAAGCTACGTTGCTGAATCTGTTTTTTCCAATTTTCACTTTTTGAGTACTGAATACATAATAATATTAAGCATTTTGTAGCTGTCAAAATGAATGAATAAAAATATTGTCATTAATATCCACATTACTATAATTTTTCATGCTCAATTTCTTGTTCATTACTTGCATTCTATCTAGTATTATCTGAATGCATATTACTGTTTATTTTATTTTTAACTCTATTTACATATGAGTTAAAAATCAAATTTTCACATGCTTAGGGCATACATCATGATTATTTCATATATAGTAATACATGAAAAAGTCTTTACTATTATTACATACATTTTCATATTTATCACCACACATAGTTAATGCTCACTCTTATTTGTTTATGGCAACGATAATTAAGATATACTCTGTTAGAAGAATCTTATGTGTTTAATAAATTATTAACCATAGTCATCATGCTGTCTAGAAGATTATACAAACTATGTAATTTATTTATCCAAGGTACTCCCAAAGCAATATTGATAATTTCTGTTGCCTGTGGTTACATCCCAGAGGTAGAGGGTAAACCTCTATTTTTTTCTTTTCTTTTCCTTTTATTTTCTAGCTATCTTTTTTTAAATGAAATTAATTTATTTTTTAATCTCCAGATTTTATTTCCCCACCCCATCTACCCTCCAACTCTTGCATATCCCAAACCTACTCCACATACCCCTGTATCCATGTGGATAACCCTGCCCTCCACCCTACCTGATCTCTAAGCTCCCTGGGGCCTCCAGTTCCTTGAGGGTTAGGTTAATCATCTCTGAATGAACACAGACCCAGAAGTCCTCTATTGTATGTGTGTTGGGGGCCTCATATCAGCTGGTGTATTCTCTCTTTAGTGATGCTGTGTTTCAGAGACCTCCAGGGTCCAGATTAATTGAGACTTCTGGTCCTCCTACAGGATAGCCCTTCTCCTCAGCTTCTTTCAGCCTTCCCTAATTCAACAACAGGGGTCAGTTGTTTCTGTCCATTGGTTGGGTGCAAATATCTGCATCTGACTCTTTCAGCTGCTTGTGGCGTCTTTCAGAAGACAGCCATGATAGGTCCCTTTTTGTGATCTTGCCATAGCTTCAGTAATAGTGTCAGGCCTTGGGACCTCCCATTGAATTGGATCCAACTTTGGGTCTGGGAGCTGATGCAGAGGCCATGGAAAAGTATTTCTTATTGCTTTGCTCCGCATGGTTTGCTCAACCTACATTTTAACAGAACCTGAGACTGTCAGCCCAGGAATAGCACCGAGTACAAATGGGCCAGGCCCTCCACCATAAATAACTAATTAAGAAAATGTTTTACAGCTGGATCTAATTGAGGCATTATCTTCATTGATATTCCTTTTTTTGCCGATGACGCTAGGTTGTATTGAGTTTATAAAACTAGCTAGCACACATTTTAAATATCTATCCTTATACTCACAGATATATTTTGCTCTCCTGCCTTATCAGAGAACTTTCACTTTGCATCAGTTGGAAATGATCACAAAAACAAAGTAAGTGATTAAATACAAACACCAATTAACTGATCATGGGCTCCCCACACCCAGTGAAAAACATACACAACACAACTCCAGGATATACAACTTGGAACATTTTGGAAGAAGTGACAGAAAGATTGTAGGAGACAGACCCAGGATGCTTTCTGTGAGAACATGTCTTCTAGAAAAGCAGGAAGGCTACCACCATGATACCTCACCAATTTGATTACATAAAGACTTGAACAATGACAACACTAGGCATGCAATCAAGGAAAGTCTAAAGGGCCCTCACTCCTACACAAAGAACTATAGGCAATTATAGGATGGAAGAAGGATTCATCTTATGTAGGGAAGAGATCTCTAATTGATTATCCATTTCCAACTGCTCATCCCTGAAATCATGTTCATATAAGCAAAGTCAAATGCACTCATTGGGTTGTATTTATATATCTGTGCATTTATACATATGTGTAATAATAGTTATAGAAAAAGGCTATGAAATTCAGAGAGAACAAAGAGGCATATATAAGAAGGGAGGGATGGAGAAAAGCAAACGGCAAAATTGTGTAATTATATTTTCATTAAAAAGCATTTTTTTTAATTTTTGGAGAACTTAACATAGTATACTTACAGCATTTCTTCCCTCCACTTTTCTCTTTTAAACTTCATCTATGTAACCTCTAGTCTCAGCCAGTTCATGGTCTATTTTTTATTTTAATTTTATTATATATATATATATATATATATATATATATATATATATATATATATATATATATAATGTCTCTATTCTCAAACTCTATTCAGTATCTTTTCTTGGAAATGACTATTTACATAATTAATTTTTGCCTCCTGCTAGTTTTATGAATTTACTCATTCTCGGAGGTATTTGGTAGAGATACTGTGATATACATTTGGTAGAGATACTGTGATATGCATTTTAAGGTTTGGCATGCATTTATGCCATGTTTGTACTTTTCACCTTCTCTTACCTACAGAAGTATCATTTATATAGTTAACATCACAAAAAAATCATATACTTACTTACTATTACTCTAAAAACATTACAAAGATAGAAAGGACTTGCATTTGAATAATATAAATTATCTGACATAAGAAGAGATTGGCTAATTCATTTTGAGCTTTAACAAGCCATTTAAAATCAAAGTCAGACCAGGAGAGCATGGCCCACAAAATGGGCTCACAGAGACTGAAGCAGCAAGCCCAGGGTCTCTATATGTATAGATTATGGCTGTACACTCTGGTTTTCTGGGACTGCTAACAATCGGAGCTGGTGTGTCTAACTCTTGCCTGCTTTTGCAATTCTTTTCCTCCTACTGGATTGCGTTGTCCTGCCTTAATATGAGGGCTTTCTCCTTGTCTCATTGTATCTTATTTTGCCCTATTTGCTGTCATTTTTTGGAGGCCAGCTCTTTTCTGACGAGGAAACAGAGGGAGAGTGGATTGGGGAAGAGGAGAGATTGGACAGAGTTAGGAGGAGTAGAAAGAGGGAAAGCTATAGTTTGGATGTATTATATGAGAGAAGAATGTAGTTTCAATTGAAAAAAGAGAAAAATAAAGGCAAAGTCCAGTTTTTGACTTGAAGTGTTTTGTTTATCAGTGACTTAATTTAGGCTTTCTTTGTTTGGCTGCTATCCTTCCAACTGTATTCAAGGTCTACCCTTTCACTAACTTATGAAGTAATCACAATTCAACTAGTTTAGTTTACTGTTCCATACTAATGCAAATGAAAACTGAGTAGCCTGGAATGTGTAGAGTTTCCTACTTCCTAGTCCTATCTGGAAATCAATAGTCTTTACCTACCTACCTTTCATCAATTTTCTGTTTAATTTGAAATCCAAGAGACATGCTGGTCACTAACTGTAAGAATTGGATAGCCACATAACAAAACATAAGAGTGATTAGCAATATTTCAAAGTTTTGTGAAACAAAAAGGTTATGGGATAAAAAATTTGGGAAAATTGTTTACTGTTAAAGTGCTTGCTATGCAAGGGTGAAGATTGCATGCGTGCAACCCAAGTGTTAGAGAGAAACAGAACTCCACAGATCTCTGGATAGCCAGCCTAAGAGAACTTTATTTTAAAATGTGATGGTAAATGATGTACAGAAAATGACACTTGACATTAATCTCTGACATCCATGAATATACAACAATATGCACATAAGTGTGCTTATTTCTAAAAAAAGTATGTTTGTATGATTATGTAATCTTACCCATGCACATGTGCATGTGCGCGCTTGCACACACACACACACACAAACATACACACACACTACATTGAATTAAGCCATCCAGTAATAATAATATACCAGGAATTTCCAATGGAGCATGTATCTTAAAATGTTTCCCAGGATTTTCATAGGCCACCAACAGTATCAACTTTACCTCCAGCAGTGTTCTAGATTGTGACAGTAAAATACATAAATGAAATACAATGCTACAAAATAAACAGGGAAGCAATTATTCATTTTATAAAAGCTGGATGATTTGGCCAAATTTAGTTATATGGTAAATTGGCATCTTTCAAGTCAAGCATAGGTTTGTCCATTTCATAATTAAACTATGTAGTATTTCTTAATTCTGCTGCTTTCCTGGCAAGATTATAATATCACTTAATATGAAAAATTTCAAAATAGAGACAAGATGAAGGTGATATAACCCCATTCTATACAAATATTATTGTCTAAATGGGGGTAACTTGCTTGGTTATTTAGGCCAGGAACAATGGCATTCTATGTGTAGAGTTTGCTATTATTAGCTAAGAGAGAATCTTTCTATCTCTTGCCTCCTTTTCAGGGAGTTTATGCTCCTCTCAGAACAGAACACTTTATATTCCAAAGAAAGCATCTTTGAAAAGAATCATTGCTAGGCCTTGAGAGCACATTTTGGAACTCCCTTAATAGAACAAAACTGCCTTTGTCTTTTGTAATTTCTTGTGGATTTTCTCATTGCCTTCTCCCAACAAGCTGTTCCTCACAGGAACATATTGATTTAATTGAATCTTTCAGTTGTGTCTGGGAAGCACCATGAATAACAATAAGGTTTCTATATAGAATATGACTTAATCTAGAGAAGAAATGCTGGTACAAGGGGCCAGATTCGTTAAACTGCCTGGCTGATCAATGTACACCATTTTAATGAGCTGAAGCTAGCCTGGGACCGAAATAGCTTTACACATTGGTTGTCTTATATATATATATATATATATATATATATATATATATATATATATATATATATATATATATATATATATATATATATATATATATATATATATATATATATATATATTTTAAAAATGTCTTGTTATGTATTATGGCAGACAAATAAACATCCTAATACCAAGTCAGCGATTTGTGGAATGAGGAACCACATGCATACAAGGGCTGCTTCAGTCTAACATTTTCCATCATGGGGATTTCTGCATGTAAACAGAAATAAAGTATGTTCCACATCTTTCTTGGTAACAACTGTGGTAGAAAATGAATACCTTCTGATAAAGCAGCAACTTCCCTTCCTCTTTTCAATGAACGAAACGCTCACTAAATTCAGGTGGAAACATGATAGTTGGTGCCATCGACATTACTGTTTGTAAGAAAAATTCACAAGAGCAGCATCTTTATTAAAGAATTTGCAGGGCTCTGCTGCTTGTTCAGGAAACATGATTTTTGCTGAGACTTCCTGGCTTTAAGCACCAGGCTTCAGTTACATAGTTTATTGGTTAGTTCTAAATCTCCAGGGAGTTGTCATAATATGCAACAGCCAGCCCTGGTCTAAGTAGCCTAATTAGGGTTAACAGGGAAATTTCTTGCATCAAAGGACAATCAGGCAAACAGGCAAAGTGTAGTGACTTGGCCAGGCATTTCCAGTGCAATCCATTGGTGGAGAGCCACGGCTATAGGTCTGAGCTTATTTTTTTTTTTTTTTAGCCCATTGTAGATATCAGTTTTATAACCGTGGGTCTAAATTTTAAAGCATTCTAATTTAATATAATAATGATTCTAATCTAATTTTCCTGTTACCTGACATCCTAACCTTCTGTGAGAAGACATGCATATCAGAACCTTATTCACAAACACAAAAACAATCAAAGCAAGAACTTGACCATCTAACAGCAATAATAATGGAATATAATTTTATTTAACATAATGTTTAATTAAGATAGAATTTATCTTAATTTATTTTCCTCTCCTAACTATTGTCTCAAAAAAAGGAATTACAAGTAACAAGAACATAACTTTGATTAGAACCAGTCCTTGTAGTTATGAGAAAAAACAGAGCATATGGTCTCATGTCCCCAAGTGAACATATCTGTGATTTTCCTGTCTCTAGGATGCCAGCACATTTTATTGCACTTTTCCCATGAGTTTCTTTGAATAATAGAACTATTAAGGTTAGGATAGAATTGCTTCACAAGAACATAAATATTTTATGGTACCCTAGATTCTGTATACCATGACATGGTATATGCACAGAACGAGGAAGTAATTAAGGAACCCTTTATTGTAAAGTTTAAAAGGAAGAATAACAGGTAATATAGGCAGTAATAGTCAACTGTAGGCAAAAAAAAATAAAATGCATATATTAAAACAAAAAACAAAACCAAACAAAACAAAACAGGAGTCATAGATAGAGTGAAGAGGAAACTGCACCAGAATAACTCAGGAGATGTGGGTCAAGTGTCAGATTTTGGGTTTGATAGGCAAACCCTATGCTAATACTTGTATAATATAACATCATTCAACTCACCAATGTGGATAGAGGAAACTTCACAAGGCGTCACCCATAGATAAAGAACTACAGAGAACCAATGGCTGCTAAGAGGAAGAGTTCCTGTTCTTTAGGGAGAAGTTGTCCAACCCTAAGTAGTCAGCCATAAGCATGTGCATTAGCGGAACATTTTGTAGATGCTGTAGGATCTCTCCTCCTCTCTCACTCTGTGGGGCTCGTGTGTCTGTGTGTCGGTGTGTCTGTCTCTATCTCTCAGTCTCTGTCTGTTATTATCTGACGTTCAATCTCTGCTTCTCTCTCTCCCTATTTTTCTTTCACTCATCATACATGTGTGTGAGTGTGTTTGTGTAACCAACTATAATTTCACCAGTATTATTATTATTATTATTATTATTATTATTATTATTATTAGCACTAAAACTCATGTGTTAATCCCGATCAAGCTTTGGGAAGTTTATCACCCTAACAAATCTCTTACTATGCCTGACTTCTAGAAGAAAGTTGAAAAAGCATTAACAAAAACCAGCCATTAAGCCCCAGGCTTTGAGATTAAAAGAGAACTTTCTACAACATCAGAAAGAAATCTAACCTCAATTAAAAGGTGACTGTAACCAATGTGCTTAACTGCCTTCCCCACTGAGATGGAAGGGGCACAAGACATCCAGAGGAAAGGTGGACCAAAAGGAAACTAGAAGTCTAAAGACATCATCTGGAGATAAATAATAATACAGTGAAACCTCCATTTATTTATCTATTTTTACTTACCCATAATAATTTTAATTGAAATAGAATGACACGAGCTTACTGTCTCCTTCTTCCCTCCACTCTCCTATGTCCTGGCCAATAATCTTTCATAGCTTTTTTTCTTTGATAATTATTACTTTGTGTGTGTGTGTGTGTGTGTGTGTGTGTGTGTGTGTGTGTGTGTGTGTGTATAAAGTATATATAAATACAACTAGTTGAGACTACTTTTGTTGTTTGTGTTTTAGAATGCCTACTTTGCATTGGACAACCAATAAGGAGGTTCATCCTTGTGAAAACCTAATTCTCCTTTTCCAAGCACATTAATTGCCTGTAATTTTTCATCTACCAGAAGGACCATGTGAAATTTCCCCATTACACATTAACTTGTCCATTGGCATTATCACTATTCTGGTCTTTCTTATGAAGCCATTTTTAGGAGGGACTTTTTCATAGAACGCTTCCCGGTATTCTGGCTCTTACAATATTTCTAAATCCTCTTTGGCAGTGTTCCCTGAGCCATAACTGCAGGAACTGTGATATATGTGTATCCATTGGAGGTGGGATGTCCATCAATTATTGTTCTTTGTGTTGTGCCCAGTTGCGGTTTTCTGTAATGGTCTCCATTTGCTGGAAGACAGGCTACTTTGATATATATGTGTATATGGGTGGGCAGCTATATTTATCTCTAGATACAAGGATAAGATTTAGAATGTTAGTAGGTAACTTGGGGTAATTATACTGGTCTAGTCAGGTGAAGATTATTTTTGTAAGTCCATGAACTCTCTAGCCCTGAGAAGCTGGTTAGATTTCAAGTACTAGATATAATTTTCCTCCCTTAGACTGAACCTTAAGTCCAATTAGACAGTTGTTAGCCACTACCAATGTTTGGATGCCACTGTACCTTTGCAAATATGTTATCATGCTGGTCACTGTAATGGAGTATGCTTGTTGCAGCTCAACAGGACTATTTAATAGCTTCCCTTCCTTGACAGCTTGTATAGTATTTCTAGTACCTTGGGCAATAGATCATAGGGCAGAACCTTCTAGGTCATGTTCAGCTGAAATTATCCAAGTCCTATGTCCTAAGTGTGTAGTGTCTTAAGAAATAAACCTTGTGGAAAATGTGACCCTCCAAATGAGGAAGCTGCAGGCATTTTTGCTACTGTGACTGTGAAGTGCTTGGAAACACTGTTCACTCTGAGTGACTGCTTCGTTTTAGTTTTCTGGAGTCAATGGCTTGTTCAGCATCCAGATGTGTCTGTTGACATATCTACATTTCGCACCAGAGTGACTGGAATTGTAGATGTCTTGATTATAGGATTTTAACTTAACTGAAATAGCTTTTTGAATAAATGTGTTGGGTTCCCCTCACACCCTCACCCAAAAAAAGAAACAGAAATAAGGGCCAACTCTCAACAACCAAGAGTCAACCATGGGCTTTATCTATAGTATATATTGTGTTATTGTGTTTTGAGTCACTTGAATTATTCTGACAAACTATTTCAAAGATGGTTTCTAATGAACTGTTTTTATAGTTTTATTAGTATGTTGTTCTTGTGGGGAAGCACTGTCACCCCAAGTGGTTTAACTTCCTTTAAGATTTATGTGGGAGGGTGAAGAGGAGCCCTTGAGCATACCCCTAAGGAGTTCAGTGAGTGGGATGTAAAGCAAATAAGCAAAAATAAATAAATAAATACATAAATAAATTAATTAAAATGTGTGTGTGTAATTTTAGGTAAATATAAGATATTATTTCTTGAGTCTTTAATCACTCTACACTAGAATTATTTGTATATCATCTGTCCACATTTTTACAACATATCTCTTCCTCCTCCTTATTTGGAGACCATCCCTATTTTTGTATTTCCCACTTCATATTATCTATATCTTGCTATTTTCTTTTTTACCTCACCCTGACAGTCCCTCTAAAATTTCATTATTTCTGTGATTCCTTTCATATTGAGTCTATCTGTTGTGGCTACATTCTTCTTTCAGGCTTATTCTTTTTTATTACACAAAATATAAAATCAATATATGTTGATATTAATATCTTCAGACAACAACAGGATAAAAATGGTTGTTTAACTCCAACTTAAAAACTTTTCCAATAAAAGGGAGCATTTTTTACTTTTGTCAAAGAAAATAGTTCTGTATAATCCATGACCAAATTTGAGGACACAATAAAAACATGAATGCTGTGCACTAGACTTGTGAATAACATTGAAAATGCACTTTATAGAACTAGAGGACCTCCACTGATATTTTTGATTACTCTCAGTATGTTCCCGTAAGAACTTCTAATCAACAACAAATGATCTATCTTGAAATTTTATCCAATGCACAGATTAGCCAACTGTCAGCCTTAATGAAATTTAAGTTCAAACTTTTTCCTCCTGGAAGCAAAATAATAATAATAATAATAATAATAATAATAATAATAATAATAATAAGCATTAGCCCAGCAAGGTATTACTTTATGTATAGTTGTTATTGAAAAAAATACAGTAAGATGAGCAGAGAAGTGTTGGTCATGTATCAAGTCACTCTTCCTTAAGTTTACTATTTCTGAGTGATATCATAACTGAAAATATGCATTCCTCAAAGGAAGCCTCAAAGAGTCTATTCACAAAATTTAAGTATCCGGAAAAGTGATCAATATGTAACCTAGGAGAACAATTGTACTGATTTCCAATTAAAGACTGGCATGGGAAGTTAATGCTAAGATCATGAATCTTGGATTCAAATATAAGCAGTCTAATAGCAGGGGTCATGTCTTGTGATCTGATTTTTCTTCTCTCCAATTTGCAGCAGTCACTCAATGTACAGTTGCTGAATAAACACATTCTTCTTGCTTCATTTCCTATAATTAAGTGATGTCATTGGACCAGTTGATTTGATGACCAAACATAGTAGATATTTTGGCATTACACTGAAAAAGAATCTAGTAAGGAACTGGTAAAAACTATTTTATGTGAAAGTTTCTCCTTGGCTCTTGTTTTCTTGATTGAAAAAATTCAGCCAAGAGGCATGGTTAGTTTAAGTAGAAGCTTTTTTGGTCAAGCAAAGCTTGCTACAGAAAAAAAAATGAAGCATGGAGATCCAGTATGTGGCTAGTAACATCACATCAAATTGTATGTTGTGTATTAATCCTTAAATTTTAGGAATATTTACAAGTAGGGTGGTGTATTTATGAAGGTAAGGTGTACTCCCCACACCAAAATCATCTCTTTTGGAGCATTTCTGCACATGAAAGGCCATAAATTGGAGAGTCAAAACTACAATATATATAACAATATACATATACTAGATATATAGATATAATCTTTTAATTGAGAAATTGAGAATGGGTTTGTCAATCTTATTGGTTTTAAAGAACCAACTTTTTGTTTAATTGATTATTTACATTGTTTCTTGTTTGTTTGTTTCTTAATGAATTTAAGGCCTGAATTTTATTATTTCTTGTCTTCTCATGGGTATAATCTTTCCTTTGTTTTTGTTCTAGAGCTGTCTAGTGTGTAGTGCTATATTAGTAGTATGAAATCTATCCACATTTTTTTTCAAATCTCTCCACTTCAAATCAAAACCAATCAGAAAAAAATAAGAAAATAACAGTACATACTCACCAAAGGAAAAATTCACCAAGCAAATTCTTACTTCCTGTGCCCCAAGCAAAAGGTCACTCAAGTTTATCAGAGAAACACTATACAATTTAAATCACATATTCACATACGTATAGTGGGAGACTTCATTATTCTACTTTCTCATATATATATATATATATATATATATATATATATATATATATATATCATCCAGACAAAAAGAAAACCAAACCATTTCATCCATGCATAACAGAATATACTTTCTTCTTATCACCTCATGAAACTTTCTCTAAAATTGATGACATACGCAGAAACAAAATGAGGCTCAGCAAATGAAAAAAGACTGCAATAAGATCCTGTATTCTTCCACACCACTATGTATTAAAGCTGAATATCAGCAATAATAAAAGCAACCAAAAGCCTAAAACCTCAAAAAAATAAAATGGATGAAAAATGGGTAAGAACATAAATTAAAGGCTTCTTTAGAATCGATTAAAAATGAGTACACGAGATATTCAAAATTATAGGACATAATGAAGGCTATTCATAGCACTAAGTGTCTCTATTTTAAAAAGTGAGGAGATTTCCTACTACTAACATCACATAGCACACTAGATAGCTCTAGAATAAAAAAAAAAGATAAATAATACCGAAAAAAGGAAGAAAAGAAATAATAAAACTCAGGCCTCAATATCAATAAAATAGAATCAAACAACAACAACAACCAAAAAACCAATATAAATAATCAATGAAAAAAATTTTGGAAACAATAAGATTGACAAATAAAATAAAAAATCCTCAGAATAAAAGTCAGAGAAAGAATAAAGTTGCTATGAACATAGTTGAACAAGTGTCTTTGTGGAATGGTGAAACATTTGGGGGGTATATTCCCAGGAGTGTTATAGCTGGGTCTTTAGGTAGAACTATTCCAAGTTATCTGAGAAAACTCCAAATTAATTTTTAGAAAGGTTATATATATTTTCAATCCCAACAGCAATGGGAGAGTGTTTTTCTTGGTCTACATCCTTGCTAGCATGTGTTACCACTTGAGTTTTTGATCTTAGCCATTCTGACAGGTGTAAGATGGAATCTCAAAGTTGTTTTCATTTCCATTTCCCTGATGACTAATGACTTCAAACATGTCTTTAAGTGCTTCTTGGACATTTGAGATTCTGCTGTTGAGAATTCTCTGTATAGCTCAGTGCCCCACTTTTTAATTTGGTCATTTGCGTTGTTTGTATTTAACTTCTTTAGCTCTTTATAAATTTTGTATATTAGCCCTCTGTCAGATGTAGGGTTGGAGATGATCCTTTCCTGATCTATAAGGCTGCCATTTTGTCCTATTGACAGTGTCCTTTGCCTTTCAGAAGCTTTGCAGTTTCTTGTGGTCCCATTTAATCAATCATTTATCTTAGAGTCTGAGCCATTGGTGTTTTGTTCAAGAAATTGTTTCCTATGCCAGTTCATTCAAGATTATTTCCCACTTTCTTTTCTAGGAAATTTAATATATCCACTTTTATGTTGATGTCCTTGATCCACTTGGACTTGAGTTTTGCACAGGGTGATAAATAAGAATCAATTTTCATTCTTCTACAGGTAGACGTCCAGTTAGACCAGAACTAATTGTTGAAGATGCTTTCTTTTTTTCCATTGTATGGTTTTGGTTTCTTTATCAAATATCCAGGTGTCCCTAGGTGTGTGGGTTTATTTCCGGGTCTTCAATTCCATTGATCAATGTGTCTGTTTCTGTACCAATACCATGCATTTTTATCACTAGTGTCTGTAGCCAGAAACTGGAGTCATCCTATAAGTCCCTCTACTGAAGAATGGATAAAGAAAATGTCATTCATGTACACAATGGAATACTATTTAGCTATGAGAAACAAAGACATCATTTTCCAGGCAAATGGATGGATCTTGAGAATATCATCTTGAGTAAGGTAACACAGTCTCAAAAAGACATACACAGTATGTAGTCACTCATAAGTGATTAGTCATAAAATACAGGATGCTGTTGTTACACTTGACAGACACAAGGAGGCTAGAGTGGTTGTGGAAGGCAGATAGAAGGAGGAAACTGGGTGGAGAGGGGATCTTGAGGGAGTGGGGTGGGGTTCTGTATCAGATTTAGGGCAGGGCAGAGGAGATGGTGGGATGGCCATGAGAATAAATGGAAATTGGCAATTGACAGAGGTAGGGAGGTTGGGGGCATCCCCAAGAAGAGTCTGTCACCTGAAATAGGGGAGATGCCCAAGAGTCAATGGAGGTGACCTTAATGTGACTCACAGCATTGGTATATGAAGCATAGGTAGGTAGGTAGGTTGCCTCCTATGCCCAGACAGGTACCCTCATGGAGCCATAGGGACACCAACTTACCCACAATACTTTCAACTGGAAATTTATCCTGTCTATAAGAAATGCAAGGATTCATGATGGAACAGAGACTGAGGGAAAGGACAACCAATAACTGGCCCAACTTGAAACCCATCCCATAGACAAGCACCGATCCCTCACACTATTAGTGATATTCTGTTAGGCTTGCATACAGGAGTCTAGCATGGCTATTCTTTGAGAGGCTCCACCCATCAACTGATTCATACAGAGGCAGGCACCCAAGGCCAAACAGTAGATGGAGCATGGGGACCCTTATGGAAGAACAGAAGAAAGCATTGTAGCCCGGAATGGGATAGAAACGCCACAGGAAGACAAATAGAATCAACTAACCTAGACCCTCAGGACTCTGATATTGAACCATCAACTAAATAACATACAAGGGCAGTACCTCGGCCTTCCAGCAGATATGTAGCAGATGTGTAGCTTAATTTTTGTGTGGGCCCCAAACTACTGGAGTGAGAGCTATCCCCAAAGCTATTGTCTGTGTGAGGGAATGTTCTATCTGAGTTGCCTTGACTGGTGTCAGTGGGAGAGGAAGAGCCTAGCCTCACAGAGACTTAAAGTGCCAGTGTAGGAGGATATCCAAGGCAGGGAGAAGGGGGCACACTAAGTAAGAAGAAAAGGGAAAGATGGGTGTAGAAGGACTATGGGAGACAGTGACCTGGGTAGGGGCAGTGAGCAGGATATGAAGTGAACAAGTAAAAGGTAAAATAACACCAACAACAAAAGGCAGAGAGATACCAAATAAACAAAATTATTAACGAAAAAGGTGCCAGAACAAAAGACACCAAGAAAATTCAGAGATTTTTTAAGGACATACTTAAAGACCTATACTCTATTAAATGGATAAAATTAAAAGAACTGGATAATGTCATTAATACATACTAATTAACAAAGCTAAATCAAAGTCATATGAGTGATTCAAACAGAGCAATATTTAACTACAAAGGAGCTTTCTGACCATGAGATCATAATCCCAAGATCCAAGAAGTTTCTTCATATTTACATTCCTGGATAACAAGAAGTGACTCCTACAAAAATATTGTATATGTTTTTCCTCAATTAACTGATATCTCATTATTTGCCTGTTTTCAGAAAGACTTCCAGTTGACAGCAAAATGGTCATTTTTGTAATGTGATAATCTATGATCAATTAGTGTTCCATAACATCTAGCTTTAGTTTCCAACCAAAGTGTTCAGACCCAGAAGGTACAGCCAGAATCTAAATAACAAGAAAGAATAAGACAAAACACAATAAAAGCAAAAACTAATATCAAAACAAAATAAGAAGATCTCCAGGTTATAGAGTTTCTTGGATAAGATATCAATTCATAATCTTCTTATCTAAAACCAGGCATTTTGGCAGGATTCAGAGGATCTGGTATGAAGCTCAGATTTTCAATAATGCAGATCAAAAGTCCTAAAATGATTCTAGTTTAATCTGCCAGCTGGTTTCCTGTTTAAATAGTACATCAACTTTTTATTTGAAGTTCCCTATGGGTTTTTATTGCTCTATGAGGCTGTGATTCAGTGAATCTGTACACTCCATATCGTTTTATTGTGAGAATCTGTACTTGTACCTTTTGAGTTAGATTGTCGTGGTCTTAATGAGACTGATTTCTGTAGTCTTTAATGGAAACCATGTGGTCCTGCTCAGTCCATTAGAATGGCTCAGATCTCAGGCACAGTAATTGATTTAAAAATGGATTTGTGTCCCCAGCAGAGTCAATGTAATGCAACCCTAAATTTCTTGGTGTTATGGTAAGAAAATAGTTTGTTTCTTTGGAAACATTAGGAACTTTACAGTTTTCTGGGATCAGAAAGAAAGAAAGAAAGAAAGAAAGAAAGAAAGAAAGAAAGAAAGAAAGAAAGAAAGAAAGAAAGAAAGAAAGAAAGAGCAGAGGATGAGAGGCTTCTAGGGATGGAAGCAGAAACCTGCTGATAAATTTTGAGTTCAATTATACTGTGAAATATTCATCTGTCTTGTGCACCAGTTATAGCTCATGGTGTTTCGAACAATATATTCTAGGAAAATGTATAACAACCTGATAAAATATATAGTAAAATATCAAAAAACTTTTTACATAGTTCATGGAAGACTTTTGTGAAAATGGTACTTGTATGATTATGGACAAATAAAAACATTTATAAGGCTGGAAATATTCTTCAAACAGAAGTACCGTAGGACATGTTTTTAAAATAGAACACGCATAATGAAATATCAACAACATACTCAACTCACAGAGTCATATAATCTCTCTTGATTTCCAGAAATACTTGTGTATAGCATAAATAATTTGTGATTTAAACTCACAGAAAATGTTTATACTTATACAGTGTTCTTTTTAGAGGAGTTAAAATACTTTATTACATTTTAGCATTTTAGCACTGGGAACATAAAATGTTGTGCAGCTGTGATTTTGTGGATAAGTGATATAATGTCATGGTGACTCTTAAACCAAATCTATGTGAGGAATTGGTTATTTAATAATTATTAATAAAATCATGCAATTCTAAAAAATGAAAGGAGAAAAGTTCGCTTAACAATGATTTCAATGTAGAAATAATTTCAAAAGGGAAATAGCTATTATTCCTTATAAGATATCAACAGATGGCTTCCTCTATTTTATCCTTTCTATTTCTAATTCAATTCTTTTCATAAAATATATTCTGATTATGGTTCCCCCTGCCCCAGTTTCGCTGAGGCCCTTCCTACCTCCTCTCCTGTTCAGACCCACAACCTTGTTGTTTATAATTTGAAAACAAGAAGGCAACTAAGGAATAATAACAAAATAAAATAAAACAATAAAACAAGTCAGAATAGGACAAATAAACAGAAGAAAAAGAGGCCTAGGAAAAGGCACCAGGAATGCATAGAATCCCAGAGACACAACGAAATTTTCTTATATGGAAGCAAACCTTAGAAACAAAAAGTCATAATATATAAGCAGAAAAGTGGTAAGGTTAAAAAACTGGTAGAAATTATGAGTAGGACAAAGAACTCCAAAAGATGCAATGGAATTTGTTTTTTACTGACCATCTGTCTACTCCTGGTTATAGGACCTGCCCATAAAAGTTGGTTGTTTTCCTAATGAAACTCTCTCAGAGAAAACGAATTGTCATTTGCAAGTGGTTATTATTGGAGACAGCTTCTAGGATGGGGACTAGGGCGTGTGTCTTTTTCTTCTTTCAGATTTTAGGTCCCCATCTGGTAGAGATCTGAGCAGACACTGTGCATGCTGCCCCAGTCTCTAACTTTGTAGCAGTCCTGCTGTGTTTAGAAGGATTTGTTTCTTTGGTATCTTCCATTCCTTGTGGTACTGACACTCATTTTTCATCCCGTTTTGTAGAGTTGTCTGGGCCCTGATGGGAGTTATTTGATGGAGACATCCCATTTAGTGCTGGGCATTTCAAGGTGTTTCATTCTCTGTACATTGTCTGACTGTGAGTTTTCATATTTGTTTCCATCCGCTGCAGAAGGAAGCTGCTCTGATAATGGTTGAGCAAGGCACTGATCTATGAATATAGCAGAATGTCATTAGGAGTCATTTTATTGCTATTTTCTCCTTTAAATGAACAGTAGAATTTGGATCCCCACACCCAGGCTCTTGGCCTATCTTATCTCAGAAACATGGTTGCTGATATAGCATCAGGTACAGGTTTCATCTCATGTATCTGGTCATAAATCACAGCAAATATTATTGGTAGGTTACTCCCACAACCATTGTGGCACTATTGAAACAACTCTTTGTTTCATTGATATATAAAAAAAAATGTTTCTATTGATATCAGTCCTGTGTTCAAATGTGTCTTGGTATCTACTCTTCTTGAGTGTTATTTCTTTTTGTGCTGATCTACCCGTTTCATATGTGCTGTCAAATTACCAATATGAGAACTATTTAATTATGTAATATTTTAGTGCCATGAACTTGGATCTTAGAACTGACTTCATTGTATCCTATAAACTTGAAAATGTTGTATTTTCATTTTCACTCAATTCTAAAGACTCATGAATTTATTTCTTAAATGCTGTGCTGACCAATTTTCATTGAGTAGTCAGTTGTTCCCACATTTTAGTGATAGATGTCGAAGGGTCGCTTTAGGCTTTATAGCAGGTTTGGAAAAAAATGGTCTGGGTGAGGAAAGAATAAAACTAAAGTCAGCCTGATTTTTGTACCAGTGCTGGGCCAGCACCTCTAGAGTCTCACCCAGATCAGATCATTTTACTTTAGTCAATTAAACACAGCATAGTTTTGGGGGAAATTTCTGATAATAATAAACCGAGACCCATGTGCACAATGGTTTTAAGACATATTTACACTGCAATTCTTTACAAAGTATATCTAGCCTTGTTGACAAAGATGGATGATTTTTTAAGCTTTCTTTCTGTTGTTGATATCCAACTTTAATCCATTGTAGTCAGAAAGGCTGCATGGTACTCGATTTTTTTTTCTTAAGTCTTTTTTAAAATTAGATATTTTCTTCAGTTACAATTCAAATGCTATCCCAAAAGGCCCTATACCCTCCCCATGCACTGCCCTGCTTCTCAACCTACCCACATCTATTTCTTGGCCCTGGCATTCCCTGGTACTGGGAAATATATGATCTTTGCAAGACCAAGGGCTTTTCCTCCCATTGATGGCCACCTAGGCCATCCTCTGCTACATATGCAACTAGAGTCACAGTTCTGGGGGGTACTGGTTAGTTCATATTGTAGATCCTCCTATAGGGTTGCTAACCCTTTTAGCTCTTGGTGTTTTCTCTAGATCCTTCATTAGGAGCCCAGTGTTCAATCCAATAGATGACTGTGAGCATCCACTTCTGTATTTGCCAGGCACCGGCATAGCCTCACAAGAGATAGTTATATCAGGGTCCTGACATCAAAATCTTGCTGGCATATGCAATAGTGTCTGGGTTTGGTGGTTGTATGTGGGATGGATTCCCATGTTGGGCAGTCTGTGGTTGGTCCTTTCTTCCAACTCAGCTCTGAAATTTGTCTTTGTAACTCCTTCCATGGATATTTTGTTCCCCATTCTAGGAAGGAAAGAAGTATCCATACTTTGGTCTTCCTTCTTCTTGAGTTTCATGTGTTTTGCAGATTGTATCTTGGCTAGTTGAAGTTTAGGTGGAAAGATCTCCCATGCTCATGGATTGGCAGGATTAACATAGACAAAATGGCTATATTGCCAAAAGCAATCTACAGATTCAATGCAATCCCCATCAAAATTCCAACTCAATTCTTCACAGAGTTAGAAAGGGTAATTTGCAAATTCATCTGTAATAATAAAAAACCTAGGATAGCAAAAACTATTCTCAAAAATAAAAGAATCTGTGGTGGAATCACCATGCCTGACCTCAAGCTGTACTACAGAGCAGTTGTGATAAAAACTGCATGGTACTGGTAAAGCTATAGACAGGTAGATCAATGGAATAGGATAGAAGACCCAGAAATGAACCCACATACCTGTGGTCACTTGATCTTTGACAAGGAAGCTAAAACCATCCAGTGGAAAAAGACAGCATTTTCAACAAATGGTGCTGGCACAACTGGCAGTTATCATGTAGAAGAGTGTGAATTGAACCATTCTTATCTCCTTGTACTAAGCTCATGTCTCAGTAGATCAAGGAACTCCACATAAAACCAGAGATACTAAAACTTATAGAGGAGAAAGTGGAGGAAAGCATCGAAGATAAGGGCACAGGGGAAAAAAATTCCTAAACAGAAGAGCAATGGCTTGTACTGTAAGATTGAGAATCAACAAATGGGAACTCATAGGAACTGAAGGGGTCTGCAACCCTAGAAGAGGAACAACAATATGAACTAATCAGAACCCCCAGAACTCGTGTCTCTAGCTCCATATGTAGCAGAAGATGGCCTAGTCGGCCATCAATGGGAGGAGAGGCCCCTTGGTACTGCAATCTTTATATGCCCCAATACAGGGGAACCCCAGGGCCAAGAAATAGGAGTGGGTGGGCAGGAGAGCAGGGAGGGGGAGGGGGAGGGAATTTTCGGGATAGCAGTTGAAATGTAAATTAAGAAATTATCTAATAAAAAATGCTGAAAAAAAAAAACTGCAAAGCTTCTGTAAGGCAAAAGACACTGTCAATAAGACAAAAAGGCCACCAACAGATTGGGAGAGGATCTATACCAATCCTAAATCAGATAGAGGACTAATATCCAATATATATAAAGAACTCAAGAAGATGGACTTCAGAAAATCAAATAACCCTATTAAAAATGAGGTACAGAACTAAACAGAGAATTCTCAACTGAGGAATACCGAATGGCTGAGAAACACCTGAAAAAAATGTTCAACATCATTAATAATCAGAGAAATGCAAATCAAAACAACACTGAGATTCTACCTCACACCAGTCAGAATGGCTAAAATCAAAAATTCAGGTGACAGAAGATGCTGTCAAGGATGTAGAGAAAGAAAAAAACTCTTCCATTGTTGGTGGGATTGCAAGCTGCTACAAGCACTCTGGAAATCAGTCTTGTGGTTCTTCAGAAAATTGGACATAGTACTATTGGAAGACCCAGCAATTCCTTTCCTGGATATATACCCAGAAGATGTTCCAACTTGTAATAAGGACACATGCTCCACTATGTTTATAACAGCCTTATTTATAATAGCCAGAAACTGGAAAGAACACAGTTATCCCTCAACATAGGAATGGATACAGAAACTATGGTACATTTACACATTGGATTACTACTCAGCAATTAAAAACAATGAATTTATGGAATTCTTAAGCCAATGGATGTATCTGGAGGAAATCATCCTGAATGAAGTACCCAATCCCAAAAGAACATACATGATATGCACTCACTGATAAGTGGGTATTCAATTTTCTTGTATCTGTTGAGACTTGCTTTATGTCAGAATGTGTGGCCTATTTTGGAGAAAGTTCCATGAGATACTGAGAAGACGTTTTATTTTATGTTTGGGTAAAATGTTCTTTAATTATTGTTTGTATTATTGGTTTATAACATCAGTTAGCTCCAGCATTTTTCTGTTTTGTTTTGTCCATATCATCAAGAGGTTATAAAACCTTCCTCCACAGCTAAAGAAAACCACTGAGGCCAGGCATGATATAGATATCATTGTAAACTGAGTGTTAAAGTCTCTATCACTGTGTGAGGATCAACATGTGACTTAAGTAGTAGTGTTTCTTTTATGAAATTGTGTGCCTTTGTGTTTGATGAGTAGATGCTTAGAATTACAATATTATCTTAGTGGACTTTTTCTTTTAATGACCACATATGTCCTTATCTATTTCTTATTTTGCTTGGCTGTTATTAAAATTGCTGCACTAGCTTGCTTCTTGAGTCGTTAGCTTGAGATATTGCCCTAAGACATAATTTGGTACCAGGAGTGGGGTATTGAGGTGATAAGCCAGACCATGATTTTGTTAGGAGGAATGTGATCTTTGGAACTTTAGATTAAAAAATAGAAGGAAGAGGTTATAAAACCTTCCTCCACAGCTAAAGAAAACCACTGAGGCCAGGCATATATCATGGGTGATACACCCAGACAGGCCAATTGAGGCTATAAGATGAACCCTGAATTGTTGACCCAAAGATGTTAAAGATTTCAAAGTTCTAGTGTCCTGTCAAGGAAAAAATGCTAACATGGAGCGAGTGTAAGCAGCCCAAGAAAAAGAAGTGTGTTACAGTCACCAAAGCTAAAAGGAGTTGGAGATCCGAAGAGCATTTTGACATCAGACATAGAGATGAAGAGTTCAGAGTTTCTCCAGCTGGGTTTTGGCCTTGCTTTGGTTGAGTATTCTTACCGTGCTCTTGTTGGAATGATAGTCCATATATGTGTCACTATGTGTTGGAGGAATGTGATCTGGTTTTGATTTTTGATTTTTATATGGGATTATAAGAAAGTTAAAAGACAGAAATAAGTTTCAGAAGAGACTTTGGATTTTGGAGTTTTACAGATTTGTGACTGTTTTAGACTGTGGAGACTTTTAAAATTTTATTTAATGCCCTTTTTCACTGTGATACAGCTACAAGTCTATGGGGGCCAGGGAGTGAAAGGTGGTGATTTGAAAGAAAATTGCTGTCATAAATCAATAGGGAGTGATACTAGTGGTATTAAAAGGTGTGGTTTTGTTGAAGTCATTTTTTTCATTGTCAGAGAAAGAGTGCCTCAGTATCTCCCTGCTGCTTGAGTATCCATATGTGGAACTCTCAGCTCCTTCTCCATAACTATGTGGATGTGCGTTCTCCAATGCTTCCAATAATGGACAAAGTCTCTGAAACTGTAAGCTAGCCACAATTAAATGTTTTTTTTTTTTTTTTTTTCTACATGAGTTGCTGTGGTCATAATGTCTTTTCACAGTAGTTGGTACCAGGAATGAAATAGATATTTATAAGCAATGGGAAAAGGAAAGAATTTTTGACTCGGTCAACTCACACTGGCATCTTAGAGTGATTATCCAACTCTCTGGTAATAGTACTTAAAACTTAATGGCAAACGATAAAAAGATTAATAGAAATCAAGATAAAGTTGTTCTTTGATATAGGTAAATCTAATGGTTGTGGCAGATGACTAAATAAATCATTTATATAAATAATAAGGTCAGGCATAGTAATCTATTGACAAAATAATAAGAATATGCAGGCCTTGTTTAATGCTGGGTTATTCAAATAATGATTTCTATGCCCTCGTATCTTGTTTCAATCTGGACAAGGCATGGTAATGCTTATACCAAGAATTTTCTGTCTTAAGTTTGTATAAACAATTGCTACTAAAAAAAAAATTGCTACCATTTATTCTCTGCCTTCTCAATAAATGTTCATCACTCAATGGCTGGGCAGGAGAGAGAAAAGGGAGGGATATCCACGTGCTAGGGAAGGAGAGAGGGAGAAGGAGTTTCAGATCCGTCAAAGCAATAGGAGAATTTGAGCCAAGAGGAGGGGAATACAGGGGAAAGATCATGGAAACACACTTAGGCACAACGAACAAGATCAATAATAATATGAAAGTATCATGGAATGAGGTAAAGAGGTAGCTAGATTAGCATGGGAGGTTAGAATATATCATTTAACTGCCCAACTATTGAGGTGTAGCTTGAAATAAATCTTGTTTTTTCTGTGTGGTTACTGGAGACTAGCATCAGTCAAAGAAACACAGCTGCTAGACTCATTCACAGCCTACATTTATATTAATGATGATTCCTTTACAAGAATATATTTGGTATAGGAAAAAACACATGTAGCCGGGCAGTGGTGGCACACACCTTTAATCCCAGCACTTGGGAGGCAGAGGCACGCAGATTTCTGAGTTTGAGGCCAGCTTGGTCTACAAAGTGAGTTCCAGGACAGCCAGGGCTATACAGAGAAACCCTGTCTTGAAAAACCAAAACAAACAAACAAACAACCACATGTGTTAATATCTGTAAGGATTTCAACAATTTAGTTCTTTATCGACTATTTGGTAAAATGAGATTTACCCAATATTTAGCAGTATATAATGTTTATTCTGAAAGTATGTTATTTGAAAAGTCAAATTAATTGTTACAGTGAACTAACTTGTAGCAAAGTGCTGTGGTGTGGGTCCTAATTCTGTTGTAGCACCTGAGTTCTTCATTATAACACAAGCTTCAGTGATAAGCATACTCTGAATCAGAACACACAAAAAAATATATATATCTAAAAGTTAAAAAAAAGCAGTCCTATACCAAGTTATTGCTTAGAGGCCAAGGGAAGAAATATATGTTAAATCCTACTATTCTGAAAAACTCATACATATCCTCAAAGTGAAATTTTCTCAAACTACTAGAGAAGTGGTTATTTTTCCCATTTATCGTTTACCTTAGACTAAAATTTCACAGGAATTGTACATGTGAATGGAGTAAAATGAGTTATATGGTATGATTTGCATATGTATACATTTCATGAGTTTTTTTTTAAAGTTTAATATGTTCACATCCAGTGTTAATCATGTATCTGTGTTTACAATTTCCTAATCTTTCTCTTTTAGTCTTTTCCTCAAGCTGGACTTCTGCCTGGCTTTATTTTTACAGGTCTAGTGTATGGTGACATTGTTACTATGAGTTCAAGTTGTTGGTTAAAGTGGTCCCATAGAAACACCAAATATTGCAGACAAATGGCCTAGGTCAACCTCCACAACCTGACAATAAGACCCTATTTCTGAAGATACCACAAACACACACACACACACACACACACACACTCACACACACACACACACTCACACACATATGCACACAAATATACATACATACATACATACATACATACATACATACATATATGCATACATAACAAAATATATAGCTGCAACTCCAAAATATATAGAGAACAATGAAAAATTCAGGCCACTTTTGGTGACTGTAGCACAGAGTTCTGGAGTTGCTGTTTTTATAAGATAGAGGAGTGCATAGTTCCCATTCTCCTAGGACTCTTGGAGCAGGAACATATAATTTTCTTATTAATGATCACTGTGGATTAAGAATTTCTTGATCCTATAACAGCTTTCAGAAATTCATATCACCAATGTTCCCTCCCCCATCCCTCTATGTGAGACCTAGAAGGGGGTGATTTTCATTTACCTTTCCTTTGCATGAGGTGACTTTGAAGTATTAGCTAACATTATTTAATGACAAGTATGCAGTACTGTTCTCTTGCTCTCAGGAATGTTGTGAGGAGATAAACGTGAAAGTGAAATGGCAAAATAAATGATCCAGAAAATAAGACCCTGAACAAGGGAATTTTAGTGTCTAAGCCAAGCAAGTAAAACTTGTGAGGTTAATTATATAAATCCAGTTTATTATAGATTTTAAAAAGAAAACAATTTTGTGCTTTCTTATCACCATGGGCAGCTTCTGAAGCTCCAAATGGAATTTCCTAATAAGCATGGAAACAAATCTGTTTCTTTATTTCCCAGACACTATGTAGCTGGGCTACAAACTAGTACTGACCAGCTGCTTCTGTTCTTCCTTGAATCCACCTGGACTTATTGCACACATTTGAGTTTGGATATAATGCATACTTCTTCCTAAATAACATCCTTACTTTAGTGTGTGATCATCCTGTTACTGTCTATATAAATACATGTGTGCACATGAAATTTAAAACTGAGACATATTTTATGTATCGTATGGTCAGAATCAATCTATTTGTAATTCTTGGCACATAAAATCATTCATTTTACTATATTCCAGAAGTCTTACAGTGTTGTTGGGTTTACATCCAAACTATATGGATTAAGAGAAAGAGTGATGTGTGTCTGGGGTCACTGGCACAACTGGAGATCAGCGACAACTACGAAAGCAGGGAAAATCTGACCTTATACAAAGAGATAGCTCATTTGTATCATTTTAATAGCTCATGGTTCTTTGTGTAATAAAAAGAGTAAATGTATATATCCTGCACTAACCAAACACATGCATCATTAGCGTTTTCTCTCTAGCTTTTCTTCCCCAACCTACAGGGTTAACTTTGAAATACATATTGTTCAGAATAAAACACCTCTTAAAAAAATAAAATCCTATGAAAATAAAGCTTCTTCAAATTAAAGGTTCATTAACATGTAAAATCAACCTTCCTTTGTGTGTGTTATGTTTCACATGAATGGACTCACTGCATGCACCTTTTAAAATTGAACTGGCTCATTGACTTTATTTTATAAATTGCTCTTGCTGACACGATGATATAGTCTACTTTAACTGCTGTCAAATCCTGTGCTGGGCTAATCAAGCACATTTCATTTTTCTAGAGTGTTTAAGGTAGGGTTTTTTTTTTCAGTCAGAAAGCTGATTTTTTCCACTTGAGCAAAGTTAAAGAAAACATTCTCCCCTATCTCTCTCTGAATAGGTGTAGCACTGTCACCAAGGTAACCTATTATAGTGAAATGCTCGATTGCGGGATGTGTCCATCTCATGCAAACTGCAGAGCAAATGAAAACCATGTACTCTGCCCTTCATTATCTTCTTACTTCTCTCCAGAGAGACTGGAGCAGATGATGCTAACTTTTCTTTAGGGGTTTGCCTGCTATTTCAAGTGCCTTTTAAACATTCTATAGGAAGTCACCCTGTGCACACACTTTTATTTCCATCGTATATACACCTGCTCTTTCCATAATTATTTCCTTGAGATTTTGAAGATACTATAGTTACAAGATGTACATTTGGCATTGACAGACCATGTATTTGACAGTAGCCCTCTAATGCCATAATGCAAATAAAAAATTTCTATCTCCTGGTAATATCATCGTGTTATAGCAGAGCAGGATAGTTATGTGTTTCTGGCATTTTCAGTGTCCTCAGACCTAGTACATTACCAGTCTTGTAATAAGTTAGCATGTATAAATATGGTTATTGAGAATATGATACAAAATACTTGATAATAGTAATAATAATGACTGTCTTAGGTTTCCTATTACTGTGATGAATCACCATGACCATAACAACTCTTATAAAGGAAATCATTTTATTGGGGTTGGCTTACAGTTTCAGAGGTTCAGTCCATTATTGTCATGATGAGAACCACGGCAGCCATGCAGGCAGACATAGTGTTGGAGAAGGAATTAAAGATTATAAAACTTGATCCACAAGCAGCAGAAAGAGCTGTGTACAACACTGGGCATATCTTGAGCATTTATGACCTCAAAGCCTCCCCCTACTGTATCACACTTATTCCTACAAGGCCACACCTACTCCAACAAGCCCACACATCCTAATAGTGCCATTCCCTATGGACCAAGCATTCAAACATATGAGTCTTTGAGGGCCATTCTTTTTTTTTCCGACATTTATTAGATAATTTCTTCATTTACATTTCAAGTGTTATCCAGAAAGTTCCCTATACCCTTCCCCCTCCCGGCCCTGCTCCCCTACCCACCCGCTCACACATCTTGGCCCTGGCGTTCCCCTGTACTGGGGCATATAAAGTCTGCATGACCAAGGGGCCTCTCTTCCCAATAATGGCCAACTAGGCCATCCTCTTCTATATATTCAGCTAGAGACATGAGCTCAGGGGGTACTAGTTAGTTTATGTTATTCTTCCACCTAGAGGGATGAAGACCCCTTCAGCTCCTTGGGTACTTTCTCTAGCTCCTTCCTTGGGAACCCTGTGTTCCATCTAATAGCTGACTGTGAGCTTCCACCTCCATGTTTGCCAGGTATTGGTATAGTCTCCCACGAGACAGCTATATCCGGGCCCTTTCAGCACTATCTTGCTGGCATATGCTATAGTGTCTATGTTTGGTGGCTGATTGTGGGATGGATCCCTGGCAGCTGCAGTCATTGGGTCCATCCTTTGGATTCAGCTTCACACATGATCTCTGTAACTCCTTCAATGTGTGCTTTGTTCTTAATTCTAGGANAAGGAGATAAGAATGGATCAATTCCCAGTCTTCTACATGATAGCTGCCAGTTGTGCCAGCACCATTTGTTGAAAAGGCTGTCTTTTTTCCACTGGATAGTTTTAGCTCCCTTGTCAAAGATCAGGTGACCATAGGTGTGTGGATTCATTTCTGGGTCTTCAATCCTATTCCATTGATCTACCTGTCTGTTGCTGTACCAATACCATGCAGTTTTTATAACGATTGCTCTGTAGTACAGCTTGAGGTCAGGCATGGTGATTCCACCAGAGGTTCTTGTATTGTTGAGAAGAGTTTTCGCTAGTCTAGGTTTTTTGTTATTCCAGAGGAACTTGCTAATTTTCTTGTCTAGATCCTTGAAGAATTGAGTTGGAATTTTGATGGGGATTGCATTGAATCTATAGATAGCTTTTGACACGATAGCCATTTTTACTATATTGATTCTACCAATCCATGAGCATGGGAGAGCCTTCCATCTTCTGAGATCTTCCTCAATTTCTTTCTTCAGAGACTTGAAGTTCTTGTCATACAAATCTTTCACTTCCTTCGTAAGAGTCACACCAAGATATTTTATATTGTTAGTGACTATTGTGAAGGGTGATGTTTCCCTGCCCTCTTTCTCAGCCAGTTAATCCTTTGTATAGAGAAAGGCCATCAATTTGTTTGAGTTAATTCTATATCCATCTACTGCACTAAAGCTGTTTATATGGTTTAGGAGTTCTCTGGTGGAGTTTTTGGGGTCACTTATATATACTATCATATCATCTGCAAATAGCGATAATTTGAGTTCTTCCTTTCCAATTTGTATCCCTTGAGGGCCATTCTTATTCAAACCAGTACACTGAAATATGTTCTTCTCTACTATGTGCCATATAAAATACTGTTTGTGTTTATTAAAATCTGTTTACTGTTATGTTGTATACCTTCAAAAAGAGAGCAATCCCATGAAACCATTGTGTTTACCATTTCTCTTTACTTTCTCTCTTACTTCATTCAATCTCATGTCTGTGCAAACTAAGACAATAAAGTCATACAATAGAATCCTCTGGACATACAAACTCCATATCATCTTCCAAAATATGCCTATATTGTTAAAACAAATAGTAGTTGTTCATTTGATGTTAATCTTTTATTAAACATTGTAAATATGCTAAATCTTATATTCAGCACAAGATGTGGTGAGCAAGCCCAGAATGCTATTCCTCTTACGTTGTTTATAACTTGTTGCAAAATGCTTACAGTCCCATGACTATTTTCAAGAAAATGAAGTTTAATTATTTTAATCACACCAAGCCTTGAAACTCATGTTAGCTGTGCTTCTGGAGAGAGAGTGTGGCTTTCACTTTAGTAGCTCCCCATGGAAACCATCTAAGAACATACTGTACTCAAAATGTCAGAGACAAGAAATGAAAAAAGTCCTAGAAATAGAAAGGGATGGGGGAAAAGGGAAAGGAAGATTCTGAGAGATGCAGAGAAGATGAGCAATCTCAACACACACACACACACACACACACACACGCACATGCACATACACACACACAGACACACAGACACACACACACACACACACACACACACACACGCACACTAATGAATTGGAAATCTCAGATAAGAACTAGATATAACAGAGTTATTTTATATTTTAAACATGTACAAAAATTTACATCCATCTTTTTCTGAATTACATGTGTGTCTATTCATGTGCGTGTTTGTGTTGGTGTGGGTTAGTGCATGTATTTGTGTGTATGTGTGTGTATATGTATGTGTTAGTGTGTGTTTGTTTGGTGTGGTATGTGGTTTGTGTGTCTGTGTTTCTCTATGTGTGTATGTGGTGCGGTGTGTGTCCCTGAGTATGTTGTATTTAGTTTGTGTGTGTGTGTGTGTGTGTGTGTGTGTGTGTGAGTGCGCGCGCCTGTGCGCGCGCAAGAGCCCACGCATGTGCATGCCAAAATAGAGATAGCTCTAGCTTTTAGCTATTATTTTGTTGGAATATTTTTTAGGTTCAGTCTTTTCTCTCCCTTTCCATTGACAACCAATACAACCTTAGGGCTGACTTTTGTGCATTTACAGTCAGCAATCCCTGGGGGAAGAAGACTTGGTGTGGAAACCTCTCTCTTCCTTCTAAACCTCCAGGAAGTCATTTGTCTGTTCTCTCCTGCAGGCCACTGAGATTAATCAAATATTACACCGTTTTCTTGTTTACAGTTGTTATTGATTTGCAATTAAATGATATCAGATCATAGGCCTTTAATAGCTAATAATTATATAATTATTGAACTCTAGTGGAATGGTCTAAAATAGGATGCTTGCATTTAATAACAATTGAATTCTAATAATCCCATGCCATAAATACTTGTGTTAACTCAGATTATTAACAAGAAATTAAGCAATCAAATCATTGAATATAGCAGGTTCATTGACTCTGTGTGTATGAATGTTTGTGTGTATGAATTTGTGTTCATGTTGTGTCTGTGTGTGTTCATGTGTGCAGCCATGAATGTGTATGCCAACCTCAGGTGTATCTCAAGATTCATTCTTATTTTCTTTGTTAAATGTTTGTGTCAAGCTGTCATTTCAGAATTGACTAGACATGCATCCAGAAAATGTAACCCTTAACTTTTTCATTATTTTTGCTTTTGGAAATAGAATTTCTTCAGGCCACTATGCCTCACTTCCAATATCTGATTCTCCTGTATTAAGGATCTTCCATTAATTTCATGGTAACTGTTGGCTTTAGTGGTTCTGAGTTATGCCAAGCATCATAGGCTTCTCTAGATACTTTGAATGTTTGAACAAGAAGGAAGCACCCTGCCTACCTTGAAATTATACTCTAGCAAATGCAAAAACCCAATGAATGATTCCTAAGTAAACCGTTTTCTCAGAGTTCTGAAAGAAATTGAGGGCTGTGATAAGTAATCATATAGTCATTTTAAAGATTATATTTATTATAATAATTATTAATTTGTGTATGTGCCTGTGTGTATGTGTTTTTGGCCTACATGAGTTTCTGTGCACCACATGTGTGCAGGCATTCAAGAAGCCCAGAGGAGCCACATACATACAGAAAACTGAGCCCAGGAACTCTATAAGAATAATAATAATAACTCATAACTCGAGCTATCTCTCCATTCCCAGGGATAACTCTAGGTGGCGTAACCTTTTTTTTTTTTTTTTTTTTCTGAACTGTGGACTTACCAAGGATCTAAATGAGTGATAAGAAAGAATGAAGCATGACATTTCCTAGAGAATTCCTATTTCTTTTAGAGGAAAGGATTCATGTAAGTACTGAGACAGAGACAAAAGACAGGTGAGCAGAAAGCAAGTTAAAGAGTCTGGAATAGGCAAATCTAGCAGGCACTTGCCAGGCACTGAGAAAAGTAAGAGCTTTTTCTAGGGATGCAAGAGAAGCCACTGGTGAGTTTTAAGTATGGGAACAATGAAATCTGACTAGCATTTAAAAAAACACACTACAGATGCTGTTAGGCCAAGTGAAATTTTAGGTGCCAAAGAGTGGGTGATTCAACTTCTCCAAGGCTCATATGAGTTTTATTTTTATCCCAGGATAAGGCTCCTTCTTCTAGTGTTCTTTTTCTTGTGGGAAATGTAGTTTATAAAGCTCATAACTACTTCTCTTTCCTGAGTCTTATTTTTTTTTTTTTTTTGTGGTGTCTCTTTGTCAGTTTCCACAAGGAGATTTAGCATCCCTATAAAATTAGTGATTGGTTGTGTGACACAGTGGTTTCTTGGATTTCTTAAGGACCCACACTGTCCCTACAGCTTGATTGTTTGGTTAATCAGAGACAAATGTACTGTGCCTTTGAGACAGGGAGGGAGTTTCTCATTTTTTTCCCAGTTGTGAGACATGGATGTGCCCTGGCTGGCTGGAGCTTAGACTTATATATCTTATATGAAGATATTGGTCTAGAACATAAGTTATCAAATGGACACTGCTTTTTTTCCCCTAATATTTTTATTAGATATTTTCTTAATTTACATTTCAAATGCTATCACGAAGGTTCCCTTTAACCCCCCCCCCCGCCCTGCTCGCCTAGCTAACACTTCTTTCTGGGGGACCATCCTGGATTGTGCAGTATTTTTATCATTACTCTGCATTTTACATATAGAAGACAGCTATCCTTTTTGTGTAATCCAAATATCTACAGACACAGAAAAGATGCTTTTGCCTCCATGCTGGGAGGCAGGGTGCAAAATCATTGACATTTGAGAACTCAGAGTCTAGAAAAACTTCCTTAGTTCCCTTCTTTGCACTTGAACTTTAAATGCATCAGGAACCCTATCAAAAGTCAGAGACTCTGTTGCACTTTGGTATTTTGTGTTATTTACTAAGACATTTTCTGCAAAGAAATGTTGAGCTTCTCCCATGCCCTTTTCTTCTTCATCACTATGACACCTACTTTTCCCCCTGAAGTAACTCTTGTCACAAAGCAGAGTCTTATTAGCACAATAGATAGACTGAAACTTTCAACATTGATGCTCAGAGCATCAAGGTTTTTTTGTTTTGTTGTTTTGTTTTGTTTTTTATCCTGCAGGTAGATAATTTTTATCAGTACTTGAGTACCTATGATTCATTAAGGGAAATTATCTGTGCATTTAATTACAAAGGATTTTTTTAATCCAAGTAAAGAAACCAGCTGCCACAATTTTCTTCAAATTGGAGTTTCTCTTCATTCTTCTCTAATAATGTATATAAAAGATATGTGATTCTCACTTAAACTTCAAAATTCTGTTTTCTATATTTAGATCAAATGTCTGCCTATTTAGGATGATGCTTCTGGAAGCTCAAACTGGTCACTTCTGGCAAAGTTTTGAATATTTGATGTCTGCTTTCTTGGGGTCTTTCCTCGTGCTCTCTCTTTGGAAGCATTTTATATATTCTTTGCATGAGAATGCTATTTGGAATACTTGACACTCAAAACATCTTCCAGACTCAGGGAATTTGACTTTGATCTTAAACTAAGAGATTGTGTACACTCTGGGTGACCACAAAAATTAAAGTGTTTGGTTTAGAGGCTATAGATTTTGTAAGTCAAAGATGATAACTTGTTAGAACAGTTACAGAATTATTAGAAGTATTTCTATTTGCAATAGAACGCATATGGCAAAGCAAAATTACAAAACGTGCTTAATAAAATATTGAGGAAAAAGAAAGATATATGTCATTGTCTCTTCAGATGATGACATAACTGTGTATCTATTGCTATACACCTATATACATGATCATAGGCCATAAGTTTACTTCTAATTTATTATATACCTGAGGATAACTGTGAAATTCTGATCTTCCTACTTCTACCTTCCCAGAACTGTGATTACAGGTGTATGCAATGACTGATGGTATATGTGGTCCTAGGGATAAAACTCAAGAAGACCTTATGTATACTTGGAAAAACCTCTACCACCTGAGCCTTACTTCCATCCTCTTCCCTGATTATTACACATAGATCTTCTTTGATGAACTAAAACAAAAAAGAACTACAACCATTGTTTATACGTCTTTGTGTGTGTATGTGCAAATGTCTGAGTGTGTGTTTGTGTATTTGTATATGTGTGTGCATGCACATGTGTGCATACAGAACAGCAGTTGCTAGCAGATATTTCCTTTAAATTATTTTCAGTTTTGTTTTGCGGACAGGCGACTCAACACACCTGGAACTTAACAATTTGGCTAAATTTGTTAGCCTGCCAATAAGTTCTGAGAGTCTTCTCATCTTTGCTTCTACTGCATTGGGAATATAAGTAAGCAGCACCATGCTCTAACTTTTCTTTTCTTTTTTTTTCTTTTTCTTTTTCTTTTTCTCTTTTCTTTTCTTTTCTTTTCTTTTCTTTTCTTTTCTTTTCTTTTCTTTTCTTTTTCTTCATGGATTCTGAGAATCCAATTCAGGTCATCGTTTTGTGGAGTTCACAGAAAAATCGAGTGGGAAGTATGCCATAATCTACTGACGTCTTCCCAGCCTTCCTCACTATCAGCATCCTCCACTAAAGGGAATGGTTTGTTTAAGAAGTCCAATCTATATTGATGTATCATTATGAAACAATGTAATTTATATCAGTATCACTCTTAGGTTTGTATATTCTGTGAGTTTGGAGACATAAGAAAATATATCTATATATAAATGTTAATATATGTAGTATTTTTGATGCTCTGAAATCTGTGAAGAGGCTTTCTTGGGAATATAACAGATCATAAAAGTGTAAAGTCCCAAGTGAACCCATCCCTTCAGAATGGCCATTCTAACTCCATTGCAGGTCACTGAGGTTGGTAGTTGGGGACTGGACAACTGTCTGGGGGGCTTCCTTAATCTAGTTCTGCGATGTTTGTACTTTTGAGTTCATCACAATAAACTGGTTTTAATTTTAAAATAATAATCATAAATGTGATCATTGGAGAACCGGTACATAGGAGTGAACATCTATGAAATCCTTTTTGACCCCCACTCGCACCTGCACAACTGACATGGAACTCCATGTACCTGAGCCAGTTGTAGCACACAATATGGCAAGAAAAGATCAATAAATATTTTATGTGTAGTGTATATTAAATTAGTAATTTTTAATTTACCAACTTATACCAATTATCTAGAATATGAGCTAACACTGACCCCAGTAAGAAGTGCCATGAGCCCAGCAAACAAAATGGAGACTGTTTGCTAGAAGGAATGTTTACTCAACCATTTGTCAATATCCACCAACCTCATTGATTTTCTTGGAATAAAGATACATAAATATTTCTCTTGAACACAAAACCAACAATCTTTTTTAATTAAAAACAAATTTTTTCATAGATTTAAAAAAATAGTTTTATAGTCATGACAAAACTGAACTGAAAATGTAGAGACTTCCCATTACTCTCTCCACAATGTATAGAAATAAACCTCTATCAAAGTCTGTTCTCAAAATATAATAATTTTCTAATATTGGATGGTCCTATATGTTATCCAATGCACATGTCTTACCTAGGGGCTCATTCTACCTCTTGTACATGGTATAGTTTGGAAAATTAGTGATGTGCATTCTGCATCATATCTTGAGAAGAAAGAGCACTTTGGCACCTATAAAACACATTGCCTTTTATTCAATATTTAACCATCACATTGAAATTATAGTATATCATTTGTATACTAGACCCAAATAATTTTATTTCAAGTCTATGAAGTATGTCATTTGGTTATCATCTTCACTCTAGGCTTTCTGTTGAAAATTCCAGTGCTAATCAGATTATTATTACATATGTAAGTAATGTTTTTCTCTCTGAACACTTCTGAGATTTTCTTTTTTTCCCATATACTGAAATATATTTCTAGATGTCTTAAAAATCAGTTTGAAAAACTGAGGTACAATTGCCACACGAAACCTGTATAAATTAATGAATGCAGCCTGGTAAGTGTGGAGCTAAGTATATCCTTATGAAAGCAGAAGTGTTACCATAATCTACACATCAAGTCTACGACCGAGAACATTTGTGCTCAAAATTTTGTGCTTGCTTTTCTTTGCCCAAAACAGTTCCGCTGAGGAAACTCACAGATGTCCTTATGCACACCTAAATGTTTAG
This sequence comes from Mus minutoides, assembly GCA_902729485.2. NCBI lineage: Eukaryota > Metazoa > Chordata > Mammalia > Rodentia > Muridae > Mus > Mus minutoides. Next base: position 28,993 of record CACVCL010019679.1, on the reverse strand, counting down.
TAAATGAGGACACCAACCATCTACTCTAACTGTTCATGGTCAGTTCCAATGATTCCAAGTACAACTTCCATTGCTGACTGCACCAGAGATGATAAACATCAAAGGTAGGATACTTGCTGAGTCTAAACCCCACCAGGTGAATGTGGAATCACCCACTAGAAGAAGTCTATAAAACTTTCACTGTTTTAAAAAAAGAAGCAACAGATATTTGGTAACAATAAACTGCCTTAATGTGGCCAGCTTCTATCTCAAGAAAAAAAATAATTTCCTAGAGAGAAAGAAGTTAAAATTAAAAAGTAGGGAGAATATTTTTATAGCCTGAGAAAGATTCTCTCCTTGATATCTGAGCTAGGTTTTAACAAGCTCACTACTTAGAAAAAAAAACAAAACAGCATTTTATTTTACCTGCCCTGTCCAATTTTATCAAGAATTATGCTGAATCCATTTAAAATGCTTTATTATATTTTATAGTTTTATTATTATATTTATATTATTAGAACTTTATTATTTTTCACATCTGTGGAAAGTCCAGATATTTCTGTTGATGTACAAAACATTTTCATTTGACAATATTCCCTTTGACATCACTGTAGATGCAATATCTAATGAAATTCCTCTGACCCATTCTTATAATCTGATGACCTAAGCCTGTCCCCAGCAAGAATCCTAAGCTGAGAATCACTATCTTTCATAATACTCTCTTAGTAATTTTCTAGCTGGCTTTCTCTATTTCCTCATTGGCTGTCAATTCTCCCATTTGTCATTCCTGTATGTTGAGTTCAAGTTGTGTACTCTCCCCGCTCCCCCTCTCCTCCTCTTCCTTTCTCCCCCTCTCCCCTTCTCCCCCTCTTCCCCCCTCTCTCCCTGGTTTTGACATCTGTCAAGAGGCCCTCAGTAAATTTCTTCTACATTTTTACAACTTTCAGAATGACTTTTCTTTAATAGATTTCCATTGGGATTTGATTGATGTTACCAGCCAGTCCTCTGGAGCCTACTACCAAAAGAAAGAAACACTTAGGAGAAGTCCTACAACAATAAATAGAGCTTTATTTTTATTTATTTTGCATCTGGGGAAAATTCAGCTATTTCTGCTGATGTACAAGAAATTTGTGATTTGACAATATGTTTCTTTTTTTTTTGTTTTTGTTATTATGTTTTGGGACAGATCTTCCAAAACGTCCAAACCCATATCTCCCATCCTTTTCTCAATTTTTTCCTCTACCAGTTTTACAGTATTAATAGTTAATTTTTCATTCATTCTGTGTAAGATGTGGAAAAAGGGTTTGATTCATTCTTTGGCTTGTAGATATTCAATCTTTCCACCATTGTTTTGAAGTGACAATCCTTTCTCTGTTTTCTTTATGCCACCTTCATAGAGGTTTGATTCACCATGAAGTCATTAACTTGTTTCTAGGCTTTCTCTTCTGGTCCTAGTCTGCTTTATTAGATTTGGTTGCCATTGTTTGTGGTACATTTTGAGGTCAACGAGTGCAATAACTCAGTTTTGTTTTCTGTTGATCACAATTGCTTTGCTTTACCAGTGCCTTGTGATTCCATACATATTTTAGAATTTTTCCCCATTCATGTGAAAAATATCTCATATTTGGCATTACCATGACAGTGTTGGAGTAAACTATGTCTTTATTTGGTATTTCTGATACAGTGTTAATCCTGGCATGAATGTGGAGTAATAAAGAACATTGACTTACAGATAATTCTGAGCCCAACTCTGTTTCTTATTGACACAGTGTGGGTTTTTTTTTTTTTTTTTTCAAGGAAGATATCCTAGAATCCTAAGGAAGTGATTATGTCTGCTGTGGGTTTTTATTCTCTGAAATAGAAATGATTTAATGCCATTTGTTATTTTAATTTACTCATTGTTTCTGTTTTAATCAATAGGATGTTTTAATATGAAGAGTGCTGATAAGTCAAACGTCATCCTGTTGTCCAAGAGAGGCTTGATTCTTCTATTGCCATTGACTGGCTGAAGCGGGGTCTTTCATGTGTTTATCTTAGTGCTTATTACAAATTTTATGATAATCCCTCAATCAAAGAAAATGACAATTTTAAAAATAAATGTCAAGTTGCACACTTATCTGTTTCTTTTTTAAATGTATGGATTGAAAAATTCTACTATCCCTCTGTAGATGATATCTGAAGACATTTGTTTGAGGAATAGGATAAATTCTTGAATGATGAGAAAAATCAAATTTTCTCAAATTCTGTTTGTAAATCAAGACTTATATGTAAATTTAATATCAAATTATCTATTGCCTCTATCCCCAGTTATGAATATACACTGCTTCTGTCTCCTGGAGTTATGACTTTGAGCATAATAGATACCAAATACAAGAGAAATTATAGCAGGTAGGTTTACATGACAGAAGACAGAAGGATATTGCTTATCATTTCATCTTCTCCAAAAAGAGAAATGGAGAGGACATGAGCCTTTCTTCTTTCCTTTCTATCAAACTCATAGTTTTGTTCTTGTTTTGTATTTCACTTGAATTACGTTCTGAAATTTCTCCCATGCTTTTCTGGTTTTATACTCGAATAGTGTTCAACATTCCACATTGAATAGTGTTAGGATATTGTGTTTCCTTTATATGGTCCTCTCCAGTGTGTATTTGGGTTGCTTCTGCTTGAGGCTAATATGAATAATGATGCTGTGGTAGTAGTGTAGCTGTTTTGTCAAGACAGGGCTCTCAGTTTTCTTGTATATTTAACCCGCTGTGGTCTAATCCATATGGTTAAAACTATCTTAATTTGGATGACCCATTTTCCATTCCCAGTGAAAGTGCGCGAGTCTTTAAATTGTCTTTACTTGTTCTTCAATTACTCTTTTTATTTTTTAATCTTTTTTCCTTACGGACTAGTCTTTATCCCCCTCATAGTCTGCCTTCTGACTTTTTCTCATCCCATACCTCTTCCCCCACTCAGTCTCCAAGAGTATGTCCCTACCCCCCACTCCACGAGACCTCCCCACTCTCTGGCGCCTCAAGTGTCTCAATGGTTCAGTGCATCTTGTTTCCCTGAGTCCGGACCAGACATTCCTCTGCTGTGTATGTATCAGGGGCCTCCTATCAGCTAGTATATGCTGCCTAGTTGTTAACTTAGTATTCAAGCTATCTCGGGGGTCCAGGTTATTTGAGATTGCCGGTTTTCCTATAGGGTTGCCCTCTTCCTCCTCAGCTTCTTCCAGACTTCCTCTAATTCAACCAACAGGGATTACTAGCTTCTGTCCGTTGGTGGGGTGTAAATATCTGCATCTATCTGACTCTTTCAGCTGCTTGTTGGGCCTTTTGAAGGGCAGACATGCTAGGCTCCTATTTGGAAACATGTCATCAGTAATAGTTTCAGGTTTTGCGGACTCTCATTGAACTGGCTCCCAATTTGGGCCTGTGACTCCTTTCCTTCAGTCTCTTCTCCATTTTTGTCCCTGCAGTTCTTTCAGACTTGAACAATTCTAAGTCAGAGTTTTTGACTGTGGGATGGCAACCCAGTCCCTCCACTTGATGCCCTGTCTTTCCACTGAAGGTGGGCTCTACAATTTCCCTCTCTCCACTGTAGGGAATTTCATCTAAGGTTGCCTGCCCCCTTTGAGTCCTGAGAGTCTCTCACCTCCCATGTCTCTAATACATTCTAGAGGGTCCACCCACCTCCTACTTCCTGTGGTTGCCTGTTTCCATTCTTTCTTTTGGCCCTCAGAGCTTCAGTCCTGTCCCCTCCTCCTGAGCCCACCACCACCACCACCACCACCACAACCACCAATTCCATGATCATGTTCCCCACTTCCCATCCCTGTTCCCTTTCTCATACAAACCATTCCTTCCCCCTCCCCATAATTGCTTTCTTCTCTCTCCCACGTGAGATTGAAGCATCCTCACTTGGGCCCTTCAGCTTGTTAAAAAGAACATGCATGATATGTACTCATTAATAAGTGGATATTAGCCAAAAAAGTACACAAGACCCAGGAAACCATTCACAGTAATCAAGAATGTCTTCAGTTACTCTTCATATTATTTTTGCTGTGAATTTGTTTTCTTTTGTTTATTTATTTCTGATAGCTGCTTGCCTTTATAGGCATGAATGGATTCCTTCTTTCCTCCCTCCTTCCCTCCTTCCCTCCTCCTCACTTCCTGCCTTCTTTTTGCTTTGTTTTTAAATTTTATGTATTTACTTTACATCACAATCACAAATTCCCCTCTGCCCTCTCCTCCTAGTCCCTCTAACATCACTTCCTCCTATGCCCCCTTCCCTTTCTCCTCAGAGAAGGGGAGACTTCCCATAGATATCAACCTACCTTGGCATATCAAACTGCAGTAGAAGTAGGTGAAGCTTCTTCTATTGAGGCTAGACAAAGTATTCCTGTTAGGGGAAAGGAATCCAAAGGCAGGCACCAGAGTCAGAGACATCTCCTTCTCCTGATACTAGGGGTCAACATGAATGTCAACTAGCACATCATATATATATATATATATATATATATATATATATATATATATATATATATATATNAATATATATATATATATATATATATATATATATATATATATATATATATATATATTTATCTTTGACAACCCCTCTTTGACAGGAATTCCCAAGGTCTGCCTAAGGTGTGGCTGTGGGTCTCTGCATTGGTTTCCATCAGCTGCTGGGTAAAGGCTCTCAGAGGACAGTAATGCTAGATTTCTCTTTGCAAACACAGCAGAGTATCATTAATAGTGTCAGGGATTCTCTCTCTCTCGTGACATGGTTTTCATGTAGGGACAGTCATTGGTAGGCCATTCCCTTATCTTCCTGGGACTCTCCCTTGTTGAAGATTTCTAGCATTCCCCAGAGATGTTCTGCTTCACCATTCCCAGTTCTCTCTGGTTTCATTCTCTCCATACTTGATCTTTCTTTTTCTCCTCCCTACCTGCCTGTCCCACCTAGTTCCCTTCCTCCAGCTATCCTAGATGTCATTTTTCCCTTTCTCAGTGATATTCAAACATACTCCATGTGTGTTGCCTGTATGTTAGCTTCACTGAGGCTATGGATAGTAGCATGGTTATCCTGTACTTTATGACTAATATCCACTTATAAGTGAGTACATGTCATTTTGGATTTAGGTTACCTTATTCAGAATGATATTTTCTAGTTCCATCCATTTGCCTGCAATTTTCATGATGTCCCTGTTTTTAATGTCTTCAGCTAAGGGGCATCTATGATGTTTCCAGTTTCTGGCTATTAGAATAAAGCTGCTATGAACATAGTGGAGCAAATGTCCTTGGATATGGTAGAGGCTCTTTTGGGTAAATGTCCAGGAGTAGTATACCTGGGTCTTGAGGTAAAACTCTTCCTAATCATCTGAAAAAAAAATGCCAATTCCAGTTCAAAAGTTTTTGTACAATTTTGCTCTCCCACAGCAATGGAGTGTTGGGGTGTGCCACCCACGGTGTACCCAAGAACCGAGTTCCCTGGAAGGAGAACTGGGACTGAAATAAAGACTAGATGGGAGAAAAAAATGGACGCCAATACAAAATCCCTCTGCTCAAGGCATCTCTGACTTACTAGAAACTTTCTTGGTTTTAAGAAGGAAGGCCCTGCCCACAGTCAGTCTGAAGTCCCAGGCACTGTGTATTGTCTCAGCAGGAAGCAGGATCTGGGCAAGGCTCTGTGATAAGTATCAGGGTCCCTGAGAGTGTAGAGGGCAGTTAGCACTTGATTCACATCCAAGTCAGTATGTGAGGTCACTTGAGCAATTTTGGCAGGTGATGTTGGTGTTTTGTTCATGAAGTGGTCTCCTATGCCTATTCTGCACTTTCTCTTCTATCAGATTTAGTATATCTAATTTCATGTTCAGATATTCGATCCACTGGGACTTGAATTTTGTGCAAGGTGATAGATATGGGTCTATTTGCATTCTTCTACATGCAGACATCCTGTTAGACCAGCACCATTTGTTGAAGGTGCTCTCAAGGAGAGCTAATATCAATATTCTTCAAATTATTCTATAAAGTAGAAACAGAAGGAACATTTCCAAACTTATTCTATGAAGCTACTGTTATCCTGATACCTATATCACACAAAGAGAATTCAGACTAATTTCTCTTATGAACATTGATGCAAAAAAATGCTCAATAAAATACTAAAAAAACAAATACAAGAATACAGTAAAAGTATCATCCACCATGATCACATAGACTTCATTCCAGGAATGTAGGGAAGATTCAAATATCAACATTCATTAATATATTTCACAAAAAAATGAAAGAAAAAAAAAAACACATGATCATCTCATTAGATGATGAAAAAGCCTATGACAAAATCCAACATTACTTCATGATAAAAGTCTTGGGTAAATCAGGAATACAAGACATGCACCTAAACACAATAAAGGCAATATACAAGATGATTGGCAGCACTAAATTAAATGCAGAGAAACTTAAAGCAATTCTAGTAAAATCAGGGAAAATACAAGGCTGCACACTCTTTCCATATCTATTCAATACAGTACTTGAAGTTCTAGTTAGAGCAATGATACAACTAAAAGAGATCAAAAGGATACATATTAGAAAGGAAGAAGTAATAGTATTGCTATCCCCAGATGATATGATATTATATATAAGAAATTCCAAAAATTCCATCAAAGAGCTCAAACAGCTTCAGAAAAGTGCCTGGATACAAAATTAACTCAAAAAAAAAATTAGTAACCTTTCTTTATACAGAAAATAAATAGGTCGGAAAGAAAGCAGGAAAACAACACCCTTTACAATAGTAGCAAATAATATAAAATACCTTGGAGTAACTCAAGACCTTCAAGTCTTTGATGATAGAAATTGAAGAAGATATCAGAAGCTGGAGAGATATCCTATTCTCATGAATTAGTAGGACTGGCATACTAAAAGTGTCCATCTTACCAAAAGCAATCTAATAACACTTGAAATGTAAATGAAGAATTTCTCTAATAAAAAAATTCATCAAAATGTCCAACACAATTTTTTTACAGACCTTGAATAAACAATACTCCACTGTATATAGAAAAACAAAAAACCCAAGATAGCTTAACAGTCCTGTACAATAGAAAAACTTCTGGAGGTATTACCATCCTTGATTTCAAACTGTACTACAGAGCAATAGTAATAAAAACTTCATGGTACTGGCATTAAAACATGCAGGTTAATCAATTGAATCAAATCAAAGCCTGCTGCCTGGAGGCTGCCAGGCTTTAGTTCTCTCTGTAAGCAGCAGTGGTGAAAGCATTGACAATTTGGGGGAGAGTACTAAATTTTGCAAAGACTAAAACATTTCTTACCCTATGTAAAATTTATCCTTCTTAACTCTTTGCTATTCTGGGGTCAGAAACCACTGGCTTCTGGGGATTAACATCTGCTGGGGATTAAGTAAAGAAGTGATTACTCTGGCTTTTTGATCTTTTACTATGAAGTCCCTCAATGATCAGCAATGATCACAAAGAGGCTCAGAGTTCTGTTAACTCTTTGTGATCCAGGAAAAGAAAGTCACACATGCAGAAAGAAAATCTTTTAAACCGGCATTATGTATAAGGCACACACAATCATACACATACACATTCTGGTCAGGTCAGACCAAATTATCTGTCTCATGAACTCCCCAAGTGTTCATGCATACTTAGATACATACACCTATACTTACACACAGACACACAGACACACAGACACACAGACACAGACACACACATACACACACACACACACACACACACACACACACACACACACACATTTGTGGAATGGAGCAAAAGTCCTCATGAGCAAGCATCAACACAGCAGAAAAAACTCTTTCATTCTGGATGAAAAATAAGCTCCAATCTTTATTCCTCAGAGATATTTATTCCTCAGAGATATTTATTCCTCAGAGATACCTTTTTACTGTCAAATGTAAGAAAAAAACTTATCTGTCTATTGGTGAAAGAAAAGCTCCCTGGTAATTAAAACAAACAAACAAACAAACAAACAAACTTATGGTTTAAAAAAAAGTACTGAAAGTAAGAAAAAACTCTAAAGTAAGAAGAAAGACTTTCTTATTGTCCCTCTTAGTTCTAGTACTCTTCTCAGGATAAGTGATCACATGGTTTTCTAAGTATTATTACATTCCAAATGTTCATCATAAGTCAAATAAGGACATAGAGCAGAAATGTTTACATGTTTCCATTAAGATTAGTTCCTAACTAAACATTCATTATCTATCTTCTAGCTCTATAAGATCATTAAAGTTTAAGGCAATAAATTTTATGTTATAAGTTAGCAGCATTTTATCAAAAGGCAAATTATCTCTCTTAGGTCATTAGTTTTGAAGTTTTGTACAAATAAATCCAATCAGTATTTATTTCCTGTCCTTGTATCTACAATAAATTGTCCACTCCCAGTTTATGACCTTTAATTATCAGATACTAGTTTCACAGTTAACCTAGAAGAAATGTCTTCCTGATCGTAATTTTTTTCAAGCCTCTTTCTTATCCTAGTACAATTAGCCCATGATACATGAAAGTTTGCAAAACTCTAATTGCAGCCTTCATACTATAGAAAGCTCAAAATTACTTGTACAAATTTAAAAATTCTGTAAAATTATTATTAGGTATTATGAAATCATCAATTTGTCTACACATCATTGCTATAAGAGAGTACATCTTAGTTGATCTGCAGAAAATCTGACCAATATGGTGGGCTAAACCCAGGTATTTTTAGACTATTTAATAATGACAGGAAGGACATATCAATAGGAAGATGCGATCCTGGGATGAAGTCTCTGTAGGCTTGCTTCTCAGGGCTCACCCATCATAAGCTGTGCAAAAATGGTGGGCCAAGTCTGGAAAAGTCATCTGCTAGTCTTTGGTCTTTATTATATAGCTCCTCACAGAAGACCCAGAAATAAACCCAAAAACCTAAAGTCACATGATTTTTGAAAAAGAAGCCAAAAACTATAGAATTGGAAAAAAGCGTTCTCAATAAATGCAGTTGGTTTATCAGAATGTATTCATGTAGAAAAATACAAGTAGATCTACAGTTATCACCCTACACAAAACTCAAATCCATGTGTATCAAAGACCACAACATAAAACTGAGTGTATTTCTTACTAAGATTAAGATTCCAATGTTTTTCATTTTTAATGATACATGGCATTTTCTAATAGCTAAACTAATATTTTATATATAATTTTGAGAGAAATATCAGGGTTTTTCTCAGTTTAAAATTGGGTGATCAGTATTTCTGTTGTGAATGATAAAACATACTTATTTATCATAGTGATTAATTACTCATTGGAATTTTAATCTGCAAAGAATTCTACATAAGGCTTTTTAATTGTAATGGCTGTGTCTTTTGAAAAAGAATATAGATTCCAAATTCTAAATTCTTCTTCAACTAAATAAAACATGTAGAAAAACATTTTTTTTTGTTTAGTTATAAAACTAATCTGAGCTTCAACCTTGTCTGAAAAGTCATCCGGATAGCTGAAGGTCAAACTGTAGCAGCTTGTACAACCAAATTAACATCATCCCACTTTTCTGAGTTGAAAGGTTAACACTTCTTTAATGTCTTGAAGGATCATATTTGGTAAGGGCTCATTACACTGCTTTTGCAAGAAATTGAGTATCCTGAATCTTTGAATTAGCAAAATCTCTGCTGTCTCTCTAATTTGGACAAAGATACTAGAGGTAGCAATGGCCCTCCACAATCAAATTGCAAACTCTCATACCCTAAGATATAATAGTATTCACTGACTGTAGCTATTTACTTCATACAACAAACTTTGCTTTCTTCAGATTTCATTTGGAGAGATGAGATCCCAGAACATTATAGTTTCAAGGCCCTTGGAAAACAAGTAAAAGGTTTACGGGATTTAATAATAATTCTATCCTTTCACTCTGATCTGAAAACAAATTAAGAAACTAGAAATATGAGACAGAAAATAGATACCGAATATCAACAGATTGTAATAAGTATTATTGGAAAGTGAGAGTTATATGAGCATGCTAATTCTTCATCCCCACATAAGACCACATACCAGGCAGGTAGCATTGGGATACTGAAGGACTGTCAAATAAACTTTCTGAGTGATTTGCAAGACTAGAAGGAAGACGTTCATCATTCTGTTGTCTCCAAAGAGAAAAAAGGAGCAAGGGCATGTTGAGCTTGCCTAATTCTTCTCTCAGACTCTCATACCTCAATTTATTCTTAAGGTAAAGGGAGAGGTTAGACATGCTGTAAGGTCTTTATTAACTGCATTGCCCAGAATAAAAACAAAATTGAAAACCATTTATACTGCTGTGGAAGATTATACAGGACTATTTAGGAGTTCACGATTGCAGTCAGTTCTATTGCATCTCCAAAGCTGAAATTCTTGGGTTGTCAGCTGTCCTGTCACCTTTGCCTGTGACTTAATGTCCTGTGATTGATAGGCAGAACTTTGTAATGTCTTCTTACCAGAGCACTATGTTCTGGCAGTCCAACATAGAGCAGAGGGTTTTTTTTTATTTGTTGGGTTTTGGGGTTCTTTGTTTTGTGTGTTTTTTTCTTTTCATTGACTCACCCATGTGTCTCAGAAGTGCATTCCCTTACAACTATCCAGGAAATCACTTCTATGAAGAAATTCATCATTCAGGGCAGTCAAAGTCTGTGTTCCTGTGTCAGAGTCACTCATATTTAGTTGAAAAATCAACTATTTCTTATTCCCTCCAAACTTAGAGCTGTGTTACCTATCAACCCTCCATATGGGAATATCTTTAATATAGAATACCTGCCCAGTATTAATATTTGACTTAAAAGCATAGGGCAGAATTTAATTTTTTATATAGCCTTTATAAAAGGAAAGTTGCTATAATAGGCAACACTGTAGGTAAACTAAGAAGATACAATGTTAAGTGAATAGCAAGTCATCAGTTAATTCCTAAAAATAAAAACCAGAATAGAAGTTATTTGGGATGCAGGGTAAGAGAAGCGAATAATTAAATGATTAACTTTGATTACCCTAATTGCTGTTCTGTAATGAGTTAGGGTGGAGTATGGTGATCATCAAATATGGTTTGCCAGTTTGGGGTAAACCTACACTCTACAAATCAAAAAGAATATGAATGCATATCCTACATATCAATTATTATATATGGAACAGGAGAGCTGATAACATTTTTCTAACATAGTCATTTTCATAATATTAAGATATTTAACTCTATGATCAGAAGGCTCTCCCCTTCCTTTCCCTTCTCCCTTCCCTTCCCTCCCTTCCCTTCCCTCCCTTCCCTTTTCCTTCTCTCTCCCTTCCCTTTTCCTTCTCTCTCCCTTCTCTTTCCCTTCTCTCCCCCTTCCCTTTNAATTGCAAAGTTTCTGTAAGGCAAAGGACACTGTCAATAGGACAAAATGGCAACCAATAGATTGGGAAGACCTTTACCAATCCTACATCTGATAGAAGGCCAATATCCAATATATACAAAGAACTCAAGAAGTTAGACTCCAGAGCACCAAATAACCATATTAAAAATAAGGTACAGAGCTAAACAAAGAATTTTTAACGGAGGAATATTGAATGACTGAGAAGCACTTAAAGAAATGTTCAACATCCTTAATCATCAGGGAAATGCAAATCAAAACAACCCTGAGATTCCACCTCACACCAATCAGAATGGCTAAAGTAAAAAACTCAGGCTCTCCCTTTTCTATAAGGAATTTTACAGTTTGCTATTCATTGTGAGGTAGGATACTTAGAGATATTTACAATGTAGAATGTATTGAATTTTGAATGCAATGTTTGAAGATTGATTTCTTTATTTTTATCATTAAATTATAGCTTGTTATATTTATGATAAATGTGATTTGATTCATGGTTAATAATAAACTTCACAATAGATATAAATTTTTAAGTGTTATATATCTTCCCATGTTCCTAAGCCAACCAGAGGTCTAACTACTAGTAGTTTACTGATATTCTGAATGGAAGATTCCAATGACCAATAAATTACTTCCATACCACCTGCACTAATACCCTTTCTTATATACGTGTTAAATGCAGCTAAATTGGCTAGTGGATGTACATTACAGTTTGTGATCAATAAAGAACATTTGCATGTTGATATTAGTTAAACCTCTGGTACTTAGAACCACATACAAGCTTGTACAAATACAAACTGGAGAGTCAGCCCTGCCCAGATAGATATGGTGAAATATCAGCACATTTAGAATTAATGGCATACCTTGAGTGAATCTGTTTTTCTTTAAGGCAATTGACTTTCTTTTTGTGTTTACCATTGCCAGTGTGGCACATGGAATCTTAAAATTTATTAATCCCAAAAAGAATGGTTTAAGACCCCAGAGAATTTTTTTTTTTTTTTTTGCTGGTAGAAAAGGAAAAGTTACTATTTAAACCACCTACCTTCAGAAATTAAACAAAGGTATGTAACAATGGGGAATGGGGAGTAGGGGTAACCAACAGAAAGTCCCAGACACAAGGAAAGCAAGAAGATCCCAGGATCCACATCCCAACAGGGATGAAATTAACTGAAATACCCAACAAAGGGGAGAGAGAACATGTAGAGACCATATGGAGAGGTTAGGCATGGCCCCTGGTTGAGGGATAGGGCCACCCACCTTTCTCAAAAATTTTAACCCAGAATTGCTCCTGTCTAAAGGAAATACAGGAACAAAGAATGGAGCAGAGACTGAAGGAAAGGCCATCCAGAGACCACCCCAACTGTGGATTTATCCCATATACAGTCAGGAAAAGGATAACATTTGAAATGTAAATGAATAAAATAACCAATAAATAATTTAAAAAACCAAGCTGAAAAATCTCCTCTTGCCCCTCCCTAACAAAACACCTATGTTCAGAAATTATTCTTTTTCTGAAGAAAAGTATTTTCTGATTTTCTATATTCCTCATGGCAAACACTAACTTGCAGGTAAGATATGAGTTTAAAGCCATGAATCTATAATTCCTATCTTGAATAATTCCTGGAGAAGACAGTCTCTTTCTAACAGATGATCAAACAGATTCTGCACAGATATCTATGCTGCAGGCTCACTCTTACAAATTAGGTTGTGTGGTCTAATTTATCTCATTTGTATGACATGTTGACAGTTACTTTAAAGTCTCTGGAAAAATCAAGAAAAGGTATTCTAAATATCATTATTATTGAGTTCTCGGGCATGTGTCTTCCCTGACTTTGAGCTCTGCCACAATAGGCCTTGGCTTAGTGCATCCTCTTGTTAACTTGTGTGACTTTGTATAAAATACCATTCAAACTTGTTGAGCACCCTCCCATTCCATACAAGAGCAAGGATATCTACACTTCTTGACTCCAATCTCAGAGCCTGGAATATCAGAAGTGACATACTGTGGGCATTCACCTGTCCCTCAGTGAAGGTCTTCTAGAAAGCAATAATCAAGGAGCCCAAAAATAAAATTTAAGAACTGCTTACAAAAATGGGAACATTTCTGTTTCCCTAAGTGTACATCCTATTCAGAGTTTGTGAAAGTGGACTGGTTGGTATGGCAGTCTCCTATATGCTCTCTGTAGGCAAGACTACAGTAGTCCAGGATGAGGGACTATGCTTTCTCATGGCTCCCCTCAAAAATAGCACGCCAAGCTCTCAAAAGTGTCTGGGATGTGAACGTTCTACCCTCGGAATTTTGTCAAAATTCATTTGGTACTTTGTTCGCAGATCCTAAAAGTATCAGGTCATTTGCCTGAAGGACTCACAGGACATAATTGAAGGTCTTAATCACAACTGAGGTAAATTGGAAAAGACTGTGTAGAGAAAGAACAGGAAGGAGAGAGGCACCCTAGGTTAAAGAAGTGAAATACAGGCTTCCTGGTCCGGTCCCCATCCAGGTTTGGGTCCCTCATTAAGGATGTGATTTTTCTCTGGCTTTAAACTACAGTGATCTATTAGGAAGGAAGATGGACAAAGGATTAGGCTTTTAACCACATTATGCTACACTGACAGCTATGACAGCCCTAACTCGGGAAGGATGCCAGTAATGAAACCAACTGCAGGTCATCAATCTTGATCTTTGTACAAGAGAGTCCAAGCATGTCAGTGTGCGATGATCTGTTACTGCAGGTGTCCTGAACAGAGTCACCAATCATCAGCATTAAAAATTCTGCCAGATTCCGAGGTCTTAGTCAAAGGTCAGCTGTGACTCTAGGTTCCCATGGAAATATGGAAGAATCAAGTAACCAGCCTGCTGTGCCAGCTCTGGTTCCACTGTTCTTTGCAGAAATCAAATTTATTTTGTCAAACACTGGATGGAAAAATATGCATAAGACAGTTGCTCCTAAGTAAAAACATTTGAAGATATTAAGCATTTTCTCAGAAAAAAATGCATGTATGTGCACACACAAACATATCATACACATGTGCACATCTACACACCCACCCACCCACACCCACACAGACACACAGACACACATATACTTTCTTCTGGAATATATATATATATATATATATATATATATATATATATATATATATATATATATATATATATATATATATTTCAAATAAACAAGCGGATACATATTGGAATTAACGCCAGAAAGTTATGGGCAGAGAAATGAACATGTCTGTTATATATACTTGTACATACACAAAAATAGATGTTGCTATATCCAGTTTTTGACAGTTTGTGTGGATATGAATCATAACCATGGACTTATGGACACTAGAGAATAAAATAGTACAATGTGTTGCCAAATAATACTGTATTTAGAGTTAAAGCCTTGCAAATACCATGCGTACTTTTGAGACTCGGTTACTTGTGGTAGACTGTTTCAGAGAATCATTTATTAAAGGTTACTTGGTCAATTCCAATTAAATTTCTCCATGATCTGCCTCTGAAGTGTGATGTGATTTCAGCAATAGGGTTTCGATTTTAAGATCTTGAAGTAAACCAAGGGTAATATCCTAAATTGTACAATGAGTCTTATAGATTTCCCTGGTCAATAACTTAAAGGAAGATTTCTCATGCTTCCATTTTTTATTTAGTCTATGGGATCTTTGTGAGGAATGTTATCACGTCACATGAAAGAGACTATTACAGGGAACCACGTGTGTGTGTGTGTGTGTGTGTGAATACATATATATGTGTATATATAATATATTACACATAACTATGTATATACTATATATTATTTAGATTATATGTGTATATGTATAAAACACATATTTAAGTAAGCAAATAAATTGCATGTTTTTCTCCTTTTTTAAAGCACCCTTAGAGTTATTTTTCTCTTCTTCTTCCATAGCCCTGTGTAATCCTTTTCTTTTTTGGTGGCTTGTATAGTTACTTCAGGTTACATATTCTAACCTAATGTGTCTGAGATAGAATCCACAAATATAAAAGAACATGAAAAGTTTGTCTTGCAGGGTATGAGTTACTTCACTCAGTATATTTTTTTCCAGTTCCATAAAATAACCTTAAATTTTAATTACTTCATTTTTCCTTATAGCTGAATATTATTCTTATACCCAGATTCAGAAAAAAAAATATAAAAACCCTCCAATTGTCTATGTAAACCTTATTCTGTAAAATCTTAATACCACATTGTCAATATATGTTTCACCAGTTTAAGAACATTTAATTCCCATGGTATTGGAAGATGCTATGCAAATTGCCTAAGAATAAAAATAATAGTCATACTCACACAGTAAGCATGTGAACCACAACAATGACCAGCATGATGATATACATCCAATGATGTAATGGTACACTATTATTTTGTGAGATAACCAACAGCTATCTAATTAAAATTAAAATCCAGCTAATGATAGGGAATTCATGCCTGCCTCTATATACCTGACCAGCTGCCTGTGGCAGGATCCTAGAGAGGAACTTAATACTGCCATTTTCCTGAATTAATATATTTTGTAACTGTATATAAGCATTTTATAAGTTCAAATATTCATCTTTATGCACATAAATAGTTATAACTCTTGCCCCTCATCAAAGAAGCTTCTTTTGCATCAAGAGGAATCTATGGCAGATAACCACAAAGATTCAAAATACAGAAAATAAATGACTTGGGATGCCCAGCCCAGTTAATGCATCTCCAATGCAACTCCCCACTAAGACTCTGGGGATATTAAGGAAAGCGGTCAAAAAGAGGGTAAAAGAGAGAAGATCAGGAAGTATGTGGATACTATCTTTCAACCATGACAGGGTGCTGTAGAAGCAGGGGGAGAGGGGATGGGAAGTGGTGTTTGTAGAGGGGAAACCAGGAAGGGGGGGTATTTGAAATGTAAATAAATAAAATAACTGATAAAAGATAATATATTGACGATACAGTGTCCCAAAGCAAGACCAGCATAATGACAACTGTAGTGAAGATGCCAATGGGAATATGTAAAATTTCACAACACTCACTACTGGATGACGGGCTGAAGGCTGCTGAGAGAGGAAGAATCATTCTTCTTCATGGAAGAGCCTCCTGGTAGTTTATCCAATCTTAACTTAACAGCACTGAGTTCATATACACAAAAAAAACCTATACGAATTCAATAGGTTATATATGTATATATAACAAGTGTAACTATGCAAAAAGAAGTCAGTTGTGAGGGAAAAGAATTTGGGATGAGAAAGGGAATGGAAAGAATGTAAACATAGTACTTATATATGATAGTATCTCCCCTAACTACCTAACTACTCATGCTACTATGCTGACAAGAACAATTCAGATTAGCATCGATGGTTTTGACTTCTCTGTAGGAAATATAATGAATCCAAAGGTAGTATTGGCCATGAGACTCCATTATTTGATATTTCCCTAATAAGAGGAAAAAAAGAAGAGGAGTAGATTTACTACCACAATATATCAACTGAAAAAATGCATGTATATTTCCAGGATTTTAAAATATGTAACCCAAACATCTCAGAATCAATAAAAATATAATAGTATCAATTTCTTATTACTTGGGTTTTTAATCATTTCCCAAAGGGTCATATTCTAAAGGCATGTTTCCCTCCTGTGGTGTCACTAGGAGTTCCTGGAACATTGGGGCATATGAGACTAATAAGGATGAAACAAGGTTATTGGTCATGCTCCTGAGGGAGATATTAGACCTTTATTTTTCTTTTTATTTCTCCTTTGCCATTACAGTTACTTCAAGATGAGGTGAGCTGACATCCTCTGCCATGTGTCAGCCATAATGTTCAGCACATACTCAAAGCAAAGGGAAACTCTAAGCTAAAATCTTTTTCTATCTTGAGTTCTCCCCCTTTAAGTGGGACATCTCTATTATCTCCTCGATGGCTCAGGGAATATCTCAGAATGGACTAAGGAAAAAAGCTAATAGATGAAGAAACAGAAGGGAAGGCTAGGAAATGCTGTGTTGTGGGCATGGCATGTCTGTAACATTTCTAAACTCACTACAACTGTGGTGGCCTGCATAGGGCCTGTAAAAGACTAAACCAGCGAACATTCAGTCATATTTATTGTATGGGCGTCATTAGTCCCTATTCTGATTAGGGAAACAACTGGTAGTTTGGTACTCCTGGAGAAAAGGAATTTGTTCATAGGGATGTAGCCACTCTTGAATTATTCATGATATAGTAGATAGATTTATATCCATGCTAACACAAATGGCCCTGGTTAAACCTAACACATCCCAAAGAATACAAGGAGACATGAAAGAGGGATGAGGACTTGGTAGGAGGAAGAGTGGATTACTGGCTTTGTAAGGGGATAAGAAATGCTGGAGAGGTGAATGTGCCCAAAATGTGTTATGTCAAAGACTGGACTAATAAAAAACATAAAACTTATTAGTTTGCTTGTTATATGTGTTTGATGCAAGTTGCTCAGTGCGGGGCTTGGTTTACCATTCATAGACATCGCATCTAAACCAATCCCAGTGACTATATCTAAAAAGCCTGAACTTGGAGACTGCAAGTAAGAGCAAGAAAGTTAATATGCTACAGAAATCTAAAAATTTCCAGAGAAAACATATTTGGTCACACATCAAGGAAAATTTTGGTGAAAACTAAAGGGTAAATATTCCTTATGTGGTTTGCAGAAGTTTTCCTCTTACTCTAATGAAATGTCTCTCTTGGGACTATAGAGTGGAATAGTTTTCTCTTTCTTTACCGCTCAGTTCTCCTCTCTTCTCCAGCATCCTCTATATATGAATATTCAGAAGGATGCCAGAGTTATTGCTCCTCACAGGAAGATTGCCTCTGGAAAGGTTGTCAGCCATGATGAGTCACCTCTGGCATTGATTCCAGATAGTCTGTTGCCAAGTTGCATTTGCTAATGCAGTCAACAATTTCATGGTGTCTGGGAAACACGGAGGAAGACAAATTTGTCCTTGTCATTACACAGGCAACGGCCTCTTTTAAAAGATACTACAAAATTAATTAGTCTGCAAATATGTCTATAAGTTAAAAAGATTCAAACCAGATATGCAAGCACAAATGCCTAGACAGGAAGACTCATTTTTATTAGAAGATTCTTCTTGGAGTTTAGTTCAAGGAGTTTGGATAAGACAATAATATTTAATCATTATTACCAGTCTTAGAGTCAGTCAAGGAAGAACCAACATAAATAATGTATCATTGTTGTCTATGACTATGATTTTTGCTCTATTATGCTATCACTGCACACAGTGATATTAAGAAGCTTAGCATAAAGTTTCAATAAAAGAAAACTGTGCAGGATAGAACCTTAGCATTTTTAAGAGTTGATACAATCATTTTTTCTTCTTTTTAATTTTTTAATTAATTTATTTATATTTTTACACTCCATATTTTATCACCCCCCTCCCCATCTACCCTCTGACTGTTCCAGATCCTGCACCTCCTCCCTACCCCTCTGTCTCCATGTGGATGTCCTCACCTTTCACCCCACCTGACCTCTAATTTCCCTGGTGCCTCCAATCTCTTGAGGGTTAGGTGCATCATCTCTGAATGAACACAGACCCGGAAGTCCTCTACTGTATGTATGTTGAGCCACATATCAGCTCGTATATGTTGTCTGTTTGGTGGTCCAGGGTTTGAGAGATCTTGGGAGTCCAGATTAATTGAGACTGCTGGTCCTCCTACAGGAACACCCTTCTCTTTAGCTTCTTTCAGTCTTTCCTAATTCAACAAGAGGGGCCAGCTGCTTCTGTCCATTCATTGGGTGAAAATATATGTATCTGACTCTTTCAGCTGCTTGTTGGGTCTTTCAGAGGGCAGTCATGGTAGGTTCCTTCTTGTGAACGCTCCATTGCCTCAGTAATAGTGAATACAGGATATCAAGTGACAGATGGAGTCACCATCCCACAGTCACAACTCTGACCCATAATTGTTCCTGTTTGAAAGAATTACATGGATGTCAATGGAGAGAAGCATGAGGAAAAGAATGTCCAGTGACAGGCCCAAAGTGGGATCTAGCCCAAATATAATAATTTTTGAGTAAAGTACATTGAAATTTAGAACAGAGAAAAACATGTCTCATTCTCACAACTGTACACATTACAATGTAGATCTATAACATGAAGTTAAAATTGTTTTTAAGGACTGAAGAGATGACTCAGTGATAGCATGTACTGTTATTGCAAAAGACCAGGGTTCAAACCCCAATATAAATGTCAGATGGCTTACACTTGTCCAGAACTGTACCTTCAGGGAGATCTGATGATGTTGTCCTCTTCAGGAACTAGCACTCATGTGTACATACTAATAGAGAGGTAGGCAGACAGACAGACAGACAGACAGACACACACACACACACACACACACGTGAGAAAATAAAAGTATACCTTCCTTTTTTTTAGATCTACTTATTCTGTTTTGATGTGCATGAATGCTTTACATGAATGTAAATATGTATACCATGTGCATACCTTATACCTGCAGAGATTGGAAGTGTTGCAACATCTGAAAATGGAGTTAGAAATAACTGTGAATTATAGATATATAGATGCTGCGATGAAAATTTGGGTCCTGGGCAAGATCAACAAGTGTCCTGAGCCACCTCTCAAGCCCCACAAAAATAAAACTTAAAATTTATATATGTGCTGTTATTTCACCAAATAAGAAATATTATAAGAATACAGATAATAATATCTTTCTTTTTACCTTACAGCAATTGATTTTTTTATTCTAGATTGGTGAGTACTGTGAACTTATACAATTATTAAATCAAATTTGATAAAGTAAGAGTAGAGGTGTTGAAAATGTTCCTAACTAGATTGCTAAAAAAGCATAAATATATTATCTGGTTGTATATCAATTGGTTTGAATAGTTTAAAAGAACAAACAGTTAATTCCCACTAGGTTAGCAACATAGATTTTGATACAATATGGACAGGAGAGAAATCTGGACTGATTTAAAGTAAGTGGCTTTCTGTCATTAATTTCATGGAAATTCAGAGATACTGTATAATGAAAATTGAATAAGTGTCAGAGGTACAATTTACTTATATAAGTTATAGAAAATGATATTTAAGCAATGAATCTGCTAATTATTACTGAACAACACCGTAAGTATATGTTTAAAGAACATGTAGGATCAACCATGCTTAACATGTTTAAGTAAACTCTGACCAAATCATATATTAAGTTCTATATGTCTGGAGAAGGGAATGTGACTAGATCATCAATTATGAAAGCAGTTAGATATCTGTATATACCCTACTACATCAATGAAATTTTCAGGTTCCAAATTATTAAAAATTAAAAAAATATTTCTGCAAAGATAATTTATTGGCCAATCAAAACAGATATTTCAAAAAAAAAAAAAAAAAAACTTGTTCTTGAGAAGCACATGAAAATGTTTAATTTAATTCTATTTCTCTTTCAGTGAGCACAGACTTCCCAAAATAATTCTTTGTAGTTAACAATTCTGGTTTTTATAAATAGTGTTTAGTTTTCATTACTTACTAAAAGTCTTAAGAAACAAGATAAACATTACACCCCTTCTTGAAGGGCACAAGTCAGGTGAAAGAAAGGATATGCTCTACAAAGAGGCTGCATTGATAAAATTTTACATTAGTAGAGTAGGCTAGAATATTGAAACTATTGAAAATATTGCTTAAGTTGACATTGGTATTTGGTATACAATAAGAATACAGATAGAGTGTAGAAATACTGCTGTCAATAAGCTAAATTTCATACAGGGAAGACACAATATTTCATTATAAAAGCAAAATATTGTGTAGTATATAAGTAATCAATCATATTTTTCCAATAATTTAAAGTGTATTCCAGCAGTGGACCTGTAGTGAGAGATGACCCTGCCTATGAGCTCTTGCATTTGCAGAGTTCCTGAGTTTTGGAGACTGGTGCCCAACACCAATGTCAGTGAATCGTACTTCCTGTTAATTCTAACTCCAGAAAATTTCAGTCTGACTTCCTCTTCTGACTTCAATGAACACATGCACATATGTGACATATGTGGCTGGCATAAAGAAAGAAAGAAAGAAAGAAAGAAAGAAAGAAAGAAAGAAAGAAAGAAAGAAAGAAAGAAAGAGAGAAAGAAAGAAAGAAAGCAAAAATCTTAGCAAACAAACAAAGAAAAAACAGAGATAGAACACAGGAGATCAGTTTGGCTGCAGGTGGCTTTTAGCATTAATGCTAGGGCAGTAAGGAAGGAGTGGGTAGGTGGATGGGGGAGCACCCTGATAGAATCAGCATAAGGGGGATGCCATGGTGGGGGTTTACAGAGGGGAAACTGGAAAAGGGGAATAACATTTGAAATGTAAATAAATAAAATATCCAATTTTTTAAAAAACGTAATCATGCCTGCTAAGGCTTAGCATTTTTAAAGTAATTCTCAATGTTCTGAGTGCATGCAGACAGTTGCTTGACAGGTGAAGGATAGAGGGTACCAACATCCTTTAAGAGATGAATCTAGACATTGAAAAGGATCCCTGAGTTCAATTATGAATAGACAGAAGGAAAACATATTGGGTTTAGAGATTTCTAGGACTGTAGGAATTAAAAAAAAATAACATAGCAAGTCTAAAAAGTGATGAAGTACATAAAGATAAGAAGTAAATTACATCTGCCCCAGCAACAGACTTCTTATAGACACAGTAGCAACAGGGGAGGAAAAAACTAGTGCCAAAGCACTCTAGTGAGGCTGCAGGAAAACTGTCAGTCCAGCACTCTGAATCCATAATCATTTCATTCCAATAAAGATAGCAAAGAAAAGAACATTTTAGATTAGAAAAAGTTGACTTTCCCACCAGCAAGCTGTCACTGAACTGACTTCTAAAGGATGTGCTTGTAAAAAGGCAATTACTCCAGCTCAGGTTTTAGGTGGTAAGGAGTAAACCTGAACACAGATTTTGGCAGATGGAAAATTTATCAACACTGGCATTGTATACAGACTATAAAACTGAATAGTCTTGGAAGTTTCACGAAGAAATACTTAAGTAATGATAAATAGTGAGGTGAAGATAGGCCAGAGAGTGAAAGAATCAAGTAAAAAAAAATGTGAAAATGATATAAAAGAACCTGTCAATTCTTTAGATAATAAAAATATTGAATTCTTGCTGAGACTACATAAATAAACAAGATGAGATATTTAATCATTTATTATTTAAGTGTGTGTGTGTGTGTGTGTGTGTGTGTGTGTGTGTGTGTGTGTACATATATACACATGTCTAGGCTAGAGGTCAACCTTGGTGTCATTTCTTAGGTGTCACTGAACATTTTTGTGCAGTGGGTTCTCTCCTTAGCATGGTGATCACTTTCGGTGATGGTTGTAGGCCTTCAAACCCAAAGCCTCCATTTGTCATTGTCTCTCCACTGCTAGAATCACATTTATGATCTAACATGACCTGGTAAAGTCTGAAGATTAAACTGAAGTTTTCATGCATTCTAGGCATGAACTTTACCAAATGAGCTACCTCTCTAGCACTGAACTAGTTTTGAAAACCAAACAGAGGTAAGAAGAACAAGAAACATGTGCTTATGTCAACAAATAAAATAAAAACCCAGACATGAGTTAAAAATGAAGACAGTTTCCAGGAAAGGTCATAGTGGGATGTAAGATAAAGAGTGGGTGGGTTATGAACACAGAGTCACAGAGAAATAATTTCTAATGTTTTGTAGCAAGTAGGATATTCTGTCTTGTATAACAATAACCAATGAAAAATTTTTGAATGTTCCTAGTACACACACACACACACACACACACACACACACACACCAATGCTTCAGCTACTATGAAGAGTAGTCAGATCTGATCATGACATGTATCCAAATCCAAAGATTTAAATACTGTACCCATAAATGTGTAAACTAAGAGTGATATTTTTGAATGAGAAATATCCTCTTATGTGCATGAATTTGAATACTGGTCCAATGTTTTTTACCCTGTTTGGGGTGACTATGATTATTTTGGAAGGTAAAGATAAGATGCTCTAGAGAAGTCTATCCATTTGGAGATTTAAAGCCATGCCCCACTTTTAGTTTATTCTCTTTGCTTGTTTGTAATTGAAGATGGGATCTCTCAGCTTCCTGATCTAGATCCTTGCTGCCAAGCCCTACTGACATTACAAATCCCTTCTATGGAGACAAAAGTCAAACTAACTTCATTTTTCCATAACTGACTTTGAGTCAAGGTGTTTTGTTACACTTAAAAAAAAAAAAAAAAAAAAAAAAAGGTCTGTAATGGTACTGGTGAAGGAAGTAGAATACAACAATGACAGGAGTTTCTAAAAAGTGAAGTTTCAAATGTAGCTGATGTTGGAGTTGAAATGTTATAAGAATTACTTCATATTAGAATTTAAAATTGGAAAAATTGTAGAGATGAGGACTGAGTAATTCAACTCTGTATTAGTAGCATAACAATTATTTTCAAGGAATGTAAGGCATTATTTAATTAAGTAGGTACGCCTATGTTTATTTTTCTTAGGATAAACCATTATCTGCATCACTTAAATAAGTACAGGATTATGGATTTAACTTGTGTTTTTAGAGATATCATTTCCAATACTTGTCAGATCCTCCTTGTTTTCCACTTGAATGATGAGGATATAATTCTGAAAAACATTACACAGAGTTAAGAACAAAAGCAAAAAAATTACAAGGCTAAAGAGTGAAAATAATCTGTTATATTTTCTTGAAGATTCCAAAGGCTGGTTTATAGGAGGAATTGGATGGCAAGTGGAGAGTAGATAGAATTGAGATGCAATATATATATATATTTGAAAAATAATTAAAATCTCATTTGAAATAAAAACATCTTCAACAGTTAAATATATATATATTTTGTCTTCTACTCTGATGTTTGAAGAAATTAGTCAAATAAAAAAATGAATTATTGAAGTTCACATCACTCTATGTTTTTCTAGAAGAACCCAACCTAACTCGGAGCTAGAAGAGGTGCCTAAGTGACAAAGAGCAATGGTTTTTGAAGAGGACCTGACTTTGATTCCTAGTACAAACACAGTGATAGACAGTTTTCTATGATTTCAGTTCGAGAGAATCTGGTTCTTTTTTCTGTACTCTATAGGCACCAGCCACAAAGCAATTCACAGACAAGTCACTCATACACATAAAATAAAATAGAAATTGTTAAAGGATCCTTGACTTGACAAAATGAAACAATGAAGCAATATTTTACATTATTATTAATATAGCACACATAGTAAATATTGAATATATTGTGCATGAATATGTAGCTTAGGGTATGGAGGTAGAAAAGAATATATATATATGTATATATATAAATATATAAATATATATACATATATATATATATATCGAGTTATGATATCTTGGTTTATCATAACTCGATTGTTTAAGTGTTTCTTTATGACACATTTAAGCACAATTACTGCAGACTGAGATTTAAATGTGACTAAAATGCTTTTGCATGGTGTAATATGGCCAATACTCTTTCAGTAAACATCCTAATATAGAATCCTAAATATTATAGACAAATTACTATTTATTTATGATCAACAACCTTTAACATGTAATAATTCTTTAAAATATTTCTTATCATATATAGTGTTGAAATGTGTCACTTGTCCCTCAGTCTAAAGTAACATTGTTTCTGTAACGTGCCACCTAGTCTTGTCCTTCATGTCAAATGACAGTGTTAGGATTACTAGTAATTAAAATTGAGGTAAGAGAGGTAAGAGAAATAAAGGTAGCCCTAAAACTATATTTCAAACTACAGAAGTCACTGAAAACATAAAATTCAACTTGTAAAGGCACTAACTAGTTAATATTTAGTCTTTGTCACCTGATAGATCTGGTAACACCAACTAAAGCCAGACTTTTATATTTTTCACTTAAACTTTTATAGGGTATGATTCTGCAGATTTAGGAAAATTTTAGAAAATCTACAAACATAGCTTGTATTTCCAAATTGGACCATGACTTCAGCAAACCATCAGTGGAGTTTTGATGAGACTAGTAAGTAGAGATGACCACCTTTCATTTTAACAGATCTTAAAATAAAGGTTTTCAGTTAACTCTATGAGTTTCATGCATGATTAAGCTGTGTATACCATTATATAACTAAACTTTTTTGTAGGATGTCTTATGAGTTTGTATCACATCCTGAAGTAGGTTATTCTAGAAAAAAAAATTGCTAGGGGATATCTAATTATAGCAATACCTTTAAGCCATATACATACAGTAAAACATTTTATTTAAAAAATTATGAGAGACATCATTGCATTTTTCTTCTAGAATATAAAGATATTATAGATTAAAATTAGTAATTACATGTACCTGTTTGATATTGTAGCCATAGATTTTGTGAAGCACCACTCCTCGGGGGATGAAGCTACATTTCTCTCTCTACAAATGCTGCCTGTATTTAATAACTTACTTTTATGAAGGAGGGTACAAGAGAAACTATTAAATTAAACTTACACTAAATTTGAAGGACTCTGCAAGCTCTATCTTCATGGTATTCTCTCATTCTCTTTCCCTTCAACAATAGAATCTAGGTGGAGATTTTACTGAGATAGGTAGAGAAGAAAGGAGCTGGCTGGTGGCCATAGTATAAATATACAGTGACCATGAAGAATATTCATGCAATGAAGATCTTAGACTGGTCAGAATCATATGGATGAAATTGAAAATATATCTTCTTGGGCTTAGCGATGTTTAAGTGACTGACTTACTTTGCAGGTAAGTTCTTTTGGTTGTTTTTTTTTTTTCTGATTTTTAAATTTTTTTCTATTTTTTTCACAATTAATTTATTCACTTTATATCCCAATAAACCGTGTCCCAATCATAATCATGTCTGAGAACCTGTCTTTTAGTTTAAGTGGACACTGAACCAGAATTCTAACTTTCTAATCCAGAGAGAAAATAAAGAATTACTATTTTTTAGTGATTTTTAATGCTGTAAGTAATCATTCAACAGTAACTAATTGCTGCATTGAACCATTTAAAATTTTAAGTAAGACAGCTTTTTGTATGGCAAATTTCTATTTCTTTAAAGTATGACTTTCAGCTAAGATTTGTGTGTGGGGGTGTGTAACCACCATCTTGGAGATGTGGGTAGAAAGAATGGGATAAGGAACTATCAGAGGTCAAAAGGGAGGGGGATAATGACTGGACTGTAAAAAGAGATTAGAGATAATAATAATGATGATGATGATGATGATGATGATAATAATAATAATAATAATAATAATAATAATAATAGTGTTTATAAACTATGTTATAATTTAACCTCGCCTGGGAACTAAAAATATTTACTGAAAGTTTGTATATTTATTAAAGAATATATTTTATATTATATATTATTAAAGATAACAAGATATTAATACCGATTTCACAACTACCTTATATGAAAGATTTGGAGTTACCTCTATTTTAGAAACTTTTTTTTTTTTTTTTTTTTTTTTTTTTTTTTTTTTTTTTTTTTTTTTTTTTTTTTTTTTGGTTTTCTGAGATAGGGTTTCTCTGTGTAGCCCTGGCTGTCCTGGAACTTACTCTGTAGACCAGGCTGGTCTTGAACTCAGAAAACGGCCTGCCTCTGCCTCCCAAGTGCTGGGATTAAAGGTGTGTGCCACCACTGCCTGGGTTTTAGAAACATTTTTAAGGAACATATATAAAGTAAATATAGTCTACTCAATCTCATAGTTTTCTTTTGTGAAAAACACATACCAATTGTCATGTAGAAAACATTGAAGAGTGAGTGATTGGGACTGAAGTCGTACACAGCACATAGTCACTAAGTAACTTGAAGATGATATAATGAAGGAAAGTTTAGTAAGAAAAATAAGCACTCATTTCAACTACCTTTTACAACGTGCTTAGAAACAGAAATCCCAAGTAATATGTGTAGCTCCAGAGGAAATAAACAAGGGTAAAAGACAAATTTTTAAAGAAAAAGAGTGTTCATTGTTACAAAGAATTAATTTTAGGCAATGAATAATGTCACAAATACAATTTGGAAAACATTTTCCTAGTGTTGAACTTACAGAAATTAATAGGACAAATACCAACCATAATATCTTCAGTTTCTTTGATGCTGTTTCTTTACAATCTTTTCCAGATAAGAATATCTGTGTGTGTGCATGCACATGTGTGTGTGCACATACACACACATATGATCTATCTAATCTACAGTAACACATTGATTTTTTATTGTTTTGATGGTACTTTTCTATGAATTTTCTCATAGTTCAAAATAAATAAAATATTTATTGAATTGGACTAAGCTTTAAATCTGTGCCAAAAATAACAGTTTTCAAGAGTCAGAGTACTTACATATTTTTTCAGATGGATTAGCAATACATGTATCTCAAAAGTAACTATTTGATTATTTAAAATCCTTTATTGGATAAAAATGACTGCTCTTTCCACAGATTGCTTGTGCAGTCCTGTCTCCAAAGAGGACTAGGCATTAAACTAAAATTAGTATCACCAAGCATTTTCTAATCAGTATGATTCTAAATGCATTTAGGGAAAAAAATAAGATAAAAATAAATCCCTTCCTAGGATTTATTATGCTAAATCCACATTAATTCTGGTTCCAGCCTGTGAGAATTAGTGAAACAGTTTCTACTGGGGAGCCAAAGTGAACTAAGAAGGATAGGGTTATTGAGAAGATGCAAAAATAGGTCAGAGTAACAAGGGAAGAGCAATGATACTGGTTTCATCTTGGTTTATATGAAAATATATTGATGTAATGGAGATTCAAATACTAATTAAGGAAATTTAAAGGTTGTAGTTTAAGTACCAAGTTTTCCAACTCAAAAAAAGGAGCACAGTCCTATCTAAGATTCTTCTTTCTTCCAAGGATAACAAGTTATTTGTTATTCCACCTTGAATTATGAAGATACATTTAGCAATGGTTCTTAAGAGATGGTCATCTAGTTTTTGAGAATAGCATGACTTGACATTTGGTAGAAGCAGTACTGACATACATTTGCACTGGGTCTGGAGATCGGCAGTGCCATTCCTTCACATGGATAACATGTTAAGCTTGGATTTCCATAGGGCTAGGAAAAGAATTACAATCTTCTGTCTTCCACTCCAAGTATAGACTTTTTATTTAAAAATACATTCTAACACACTTCACGAACCAGTACATCTAAATGTACATTTAGAATAATGGGCATTTGAGGGTGCTGATAGAAAATACTACACATGTTCTTATTATGAATTCTTATGTTGTATTACAATGTTTTCCTTTCTTCAACTGGAAGCCTTAGAATGAATGGGGAAATAAAAAGCCACCCCAGAGTCAAGAGAACTTAGAAAATAACCTCAGAACAAATCTCCAAGGAAAAAACGTTGCTCAGAGAAGCTAAAACAACAGACTGCTGCATAAAATCAGGTCAAGCAAGGATGAGATACATGTGGAAGCAGAAGCATGTGGAGGATTTACAGGATGGAGAGCAAAGAGAAAACAGAGAAAGTATCAGAAATCATTCAGAAGCATGTGTCTCAAGTAGATTAGAGAATCATTTCAGGGGCTACGTGTCTTGGTTGTTGGGTGGGATACTGATAAAGACAGAAAGTGTTCCTTGGAAATGTTTAAAATCTGATAAGGGAGATAAGCTGAGC